>RJWT010012482.1:0-22434 GCA_004365215.1 Cuniculus paca
AAATTCCAAATATAAATAATTTACATGAGTAATAAATTTCCTCTGGGAAATGCAAATGACTATGTCAACCACTTTTTCAGTTTTCTTTCCTTAAAAAATTATCTGAATTCTACCTAAAAATCTTCTATCCATAGTCCCAATCCTAACTCCCTACAACTTTGTAAAATTTGTTCATTTTTAGCTAAAAACCTAATTTGGAAGTTCAGATTCCAATTTAGGGGTCTATTCGAGTTGCATTAATTCTGGAGGGAAGTATTCAAAACCGCTCTTGATGTTTGGGGGATGTTAGCACTCTCAGAACCCCAGCATGCTACCAGTCCACACAGGAAGGTAAATAACAGCTGAAACGGGTGAGCTTGAGTTCTGTCACTGGCACTGATGAACAGCTTGGAAACTTCTTTGTAAATGCCCCATGCCTACCACCTTGTCGTGGTGAATAGCCTTTCTGGCATAAGCACCAGGTACTAACATTTTTCTCAGATCAATAGAAATCAGGCTTTAGAAATGTTATTATTTTACTATTGAAGCAAAAACAGCAGCATTTTAGGATAGGCTCCAAGAAAAAGTCAAAAGTCAATATCACCCTTTAACCAGCCCAAGGATACATGGATGGCTACTTGGACAGTGGCCGCCTGGATCAGGTACTATTCGAAACTGCCTTGGACTAGATCAACAAACCCTATGAGTTTCTGTTTTCCCATTTAGAAATACAGACCTCACATCAGAGCCAGCAGCAGGTATTCGAATTTTTTAATCGTCTCTGAAAATACTGAATGTCTCTATTTAGTCAGATTTCACAGTTTTTTCATTCTGTTACTCGTGTCTATTCCATTCCTCACTCTGGCCCTTTGTTATCTCTTGGTGGATAAAGGTTCTTAACATCAATGCCCAGCACTATCAGGTTCTCTGCAGTTTCTCCATCCAAATTCTGTTTTCAAGAGTTAGGATTAAATGACAGGTCCTCCTGGAAATCCTCTGAGCACCTTTCTGCATCTTAGGAGCCTCTGCCTCCTCTGTACTCCCTGTGCACTTCTCAAGGAAGCTTACACTTAGTATAATTAAATGTTTTTGGTACCCAAATTATCTCCTTTATATATTGTAAATCTCATTGTGGGAGATAGCAGAGTTTATCTCCACGCCTTTCTATAACACAGAATACAATTACCAAGTTTCATTTCTCAATTAAACTTTTTATTTACTCAAGCTCACTAAACCAAATAACCTTGTAGCCTGACCCACCTCCATAAATAAAATTTAGCTCTTTTTGCTTCACTCATTCTAGTTCTTTTACATTTCAGAAATTACTCCAATAAAAGAATTCATGGTAAAATTGTTCATAGCTGTTACTCCTTCCTTAAATAGTCATTTTAATGTTAACTCAATTTTGATTTTTCTATGTCTGCAAGATTCATAATAAAGTTCTTTGATACCCTGCAGTAGGTTTCCCAGATGGCCTTTAGCAGCCTGTGGCCAATTGTAGCCTTCTCTACTTTAGGTGAAGTTGCTTTTGTTTATTTTGAATCAGAATATTCTTTAATTATTGTAGGTCTATTTACTTAAAGAACAGCAAATTCTGCTTTGCATACTTCATTCAATTTCATTGCAAACATTCATTACTGATTTTCAAATTTTAGGGAATGTAAATTAACCTAGATGAGTTCACCTAGGGAGAGGGTATAGAGAGAGCTAAAAGAGCTCGGAGAATTTCTAACACATGATATTCAAGAAAAGTAGTGTCTAGAACTATGTATACCAAGCATTGTATTAAATATAGAGAAAATGTGCAGTTTTATCAAACATAATGAAGACCGTGGCCCTTTGAAAATAATTTAAAAGAGGTATAAAATAATTTTTAAGCAGCTGAAAATAGTTTTTTCTTTCACAGATTGGTTTTTCTGAGAATTGTGTTCCAATTCTCTTTCCAGTGATTCAATGTAGGTTCAATCAAAGATTATTTCAAAATTTACCATTGTGTAATTTTCTTGGAGCACAACACGAAGAGTGACTTTTCAGTTTGAGAACTTACTTATGTGTCTTAATTAATCCTAGAGAGAAAAAAAACATAAAACCAATGGCAAAGAAAAATAGATTGAAAACCGACACCACAGATTATTGAATTACGTAACTAAAGCTCTATTGTGTGTCATTTGCATATACAAAGAAATCTTTTTCTAGGTCAAAATGAAGGTTCAGAGTATGCACAGAAACCATTGCTCATTCTGTGGCTTCCATACAGTAAATAACAAGTTCATAACATGTTTAGAGGGAAAATGCACATCATCATTCTTTGTCAAAACACTGACTTTGTATTCCTCAGGAAGTACTCAATTAGTCATATTGATATAGGGGAGTGAAACTCTCAACCTACTATATGTCTGGTATGAGCTCGTGTTCTCTAAAATCAAAGAATGAATTTTAGGAACAATAGAGGTTAAGAGAAGAATGTATTTTTTGAGAGAAAGAAAGCTTCTGTCAGAGAGAGAGAGACAGAAGGGGCCCTGAACGGGTTGCCAAAGACTGTCTTTTCAAGGGAATTTTATAGAGTAAAACAATCATGAAGTGACAAGGGTCCAAGGTGGGGAAGAACAAGAATTCAAAAGCTGGGCATAAGGTGGGACAGAACTATGGTTAACCAATAAGATTAATTGCTCAGGTAAAATTGATTAAGTAGGGGACAAATGGGGAAGCGAGTCACGTAGCCAGTGAGCATGCCTGAAGAGCAGTAACTCTTCCACTAGGGGGTTGGGATAGAGATTCCTTGTTTCCTCTGGGTGCTAGAGACCTATTTAGAATATTAGTCTTCAGGAAGTGGGTGCATTTGTTTGATCTTTTGTCTTGAGGCCTGGTCCACAGCAAGGGTGTCTGTCTCCCCTACAGTTGCAAGGTATCTGGTCTTCTGCATTGGCTCCTTCGAGGACTTAGCCCTGCCTGACTACTTATAATATTTTTATCTAACTCAGTTGCCTGTATCAGTATTTCTTCAGGGCTACACATAAGAGATATTGTTGGGGTTCTGTATGGCATGAGTTGGCATGCTGAGCAGTTTAATCGAAAGGAAATTCGATTAAAAGTAGATTCAAAGTCAAGTTCCCTTTAACTTTGTGTTGTTTCTACATTTTCCCCAGCAAACAGAGGGAAAGGTTTTGAGTGAAAATCCTTTCTTTAGCTACAGTCCGAGCTTGCCAAAGAAGAAATAAAAACCTCCCATTCCTTCCTTGACTTTCATTATCTAAATTATCAAGAGAAAAAAATGACTAAAATGTGTCTACACACCTGGACAGAATTTGGTCACACACCATTATCCTCCAGTTTGATTCTTTAGAGAATCACTTCAACCCTCTTTTTTCTACATTCCAGAGAGTTAGGTGCGTATAATAGACATATATAGACATATGTATATATATGTATGAAATTTGCACATATACACATGGTATAATATAATAATTTTAAATATAAGAGATACAAGCAAAAAAGACTAGTAGAAAAGGAGGGATGGAAAGAGAAAGAGAGACAGAGACAAAGACAGAGACATACTTTACATTCCTAACGATAAGTTTACTAGGTGCACTGAAGCAAAAACATGAAAATGTGAAATTATCTCCAGAACAGTGAATATAAAAAGATGAAAATGTAAAAGTCTGATATTCTACAACTGGAGGTCAGGTTTCACTCCTCTATACAATCTATACCTTTCTATAAACCTTTCTAATAGAATCAACTTTTACATTGGATTCAAATGGGAAGTTTTTTCTACACACAGAGTGAATGAAATGAAAAACTCATGACTATTCTTTAACAACAAAATGAATTCATGAGACAACAAACAGACAGAAGGAGACAATGCAATACCAAGAAGCAAAATACAGAAAAACAAACCAGAGTAGAACTGAGAGGCAGAGAACAGTAATAGTCCCAAGCCAGAAGGAGAAAAGCCATCATATATAATCATGCAAAATGGTGGTGATCAAAAGAAATTTTTAGCAATTTTGAAAGAAGCCAAATTCTGTAAAAGTGCTGTTGAATTAGACTAAAAATTAAAATCTGAACTAAGTCATTTTAGACAAAAAAACTCAGCATCTTCTACAATTGCAGTAATGTTGGTACAATAACGCTGTCCAAACAGCCCAGTGTTCTGATACTGGCAGTAACAAAAGCATTGGGTCCTTAGAATATGAACAGAAGGAAAAAAGACAATCTTTTATTTGTTCACATCTGACTAAGGGCATTTCCACTTGTTGCATGATAAAGAATGTCATTTGTAGGAAAATGAATGCCCTTTGAAACCATAATGTTAAGTGAAATAAACTAGAAACACAAGCTTAAATATCACATTGTTACAGGAAGCTGAGATAGTTAGAATTATTATAGGCAGTCAGACAGGGCGAGGTCCTCCAAGGAGCCAATACAAAAACCTAGATACCTTGCGAGTGTAAAGGAAAAAAACATCTCCTACTGTGGGCCGGACCCGGGACAACAGATCAAACAAATGCACCCACTTCCCAAGGACTGATATTCTAATTAGGTCTGTAGCTCCCTGAGGAAGCCCGGAGTCACCTATCTCAACATCCTAGGGGAAGAGTCACTGCTCCTTAAACATGCTCGCTGGCTATGTGACTTGCTTGCCATTTGCCCCAGACTTAATCAATTTTACCTGAGCAATTAATCTTATTGGTTAACCATAGTTCTGTCCCACCTTATGCCCACCTTAGGAATTCCCATTCTTCCCCACCTTTGACCCATCTACTCTATACAAAGTCCCTAAAAAAGACAGTCTCTGGCAACCCACTTGGGACCCCTTTTGTCTCTCTGACAGAAGCTTTCTTTCTTTCTCCCAATAAATATATTCTGTTCTTAACCTCCGTTGTTCCTAAAATTCATTCTTCGATTTTAGAGAACACAAACTCACACTAGACATAGTGGGTTGGAAGTTTCATTCTCCTGTATCAACATGGTTTCTCTCATATGAAAGACTCAAAATGGAAATAAAGAGGAAAGTAAAAGATAGGCCATAGAAAATACAGAGACATTTTACAAAAGGAAGGGAACCAAGAAATGTAGGGAGGGACAAGGAGGAGAACATAGGGAGATTAAACAAAAGAATGAGGATATATTATGTTGATGTGCTGACTCTTCATGAGGAAGGTAATCATTACATACTGAAAACATGTACTAAGAAAAATAAAAATTGAAAAGAAATCTATGACATATAACAGCATATAAAAACAAATTTCATTAATTAAAAATGCTTGTTTGAATTAAAACTTAGTAATTATCTTTCGTAGTCGGGTACTCATATACTCAAAAATCATATAATCATCCTGATATATAATAGATATTGTGTGGTATCAATACAGGTAATATGCCAATGATGACTTTGATCAGTTACTTTCAATTCTATATGTCAGAAGCCAATCAGTGTACATCCTCTTTATATATTGAAGTCAGAATTACTGTGTGTCCAGTAATCCAAAGAGTGATTTTTAATTGAAAATATTAAAAAGAGGACCTGAATACATAAAGATAATAAATATGAAGTACTATGAATATTATAGTTTTCTTTAAAATGCAAACACCTACTCACCAATTTGAATTTGCCAAAGATGAATTTCCATATTTAGATTTTTCACTGTTTCTCCAGTCTTGTACAGTCATCACAGAATTTTGGCCATTCACATACATCAAGTCCCTCCATAGCATTCAATTTAATTTTCATTGCATTACTGTCTCCTTACATAAATCAGTGAATTTCATGCAACATACACAGATTTCATCAATTCATGTTATGTTTACTTAAACTTTTTTGTTGTAAGGAACAAATACTGCTGACAAACCTATTTCAGCAAATCTTCAGTGCAGCAGGTGGGAATAAATATTTCTTGCAAAGTACAGCATATCCTATAAGCAATAAACTTTCAGAATTATCAAAGGTATTAGACAATATTTTCTATGGACAATGTGATTTCTCTATCAATTGATTACAAAAAGTCGATTAGGAAATCTACAGATGATTGATATGCAGAAAGATAGATAAATGTACACATTTATATTTGCAAGAACATGGTATAAAGAATAGGTAGAAAAAGAAAAGAAAGTATCTTTGAAAATTATTGAAATGGGTAGTTACATAGCAAAGTGGTGGAGTATTTGCCTACCATGTGCCAGACCCTGGTTTAACCCCAGGACCCTACACAGACACACACACACAGGCTGTGAAAGTTTTTTAATTTAGGAAACAAAAGTCTTCAAATTCATCATTCAAGTTTTTCTCTATTTATTTTTAAATAAACATACAGGATCTGCAGTTGTACATAGATTGTAGAATTATATGAAAGGAAAATGCAAAAGAGATGCAATGGTTTTACTTGTTAATAACTACATGCATTTCACTTTACAGCAATGTTTTAGTTTATATTGTATTTCTATAACAAAATGACACATCTTGGGTAAGATTGGAAAGTCCAAGAGCATGGCATTAACATGAACTTGGTATCTGACAAGAGTCTTCCTCCTGCATTATAATATGGCAAAAGGCATCAGGTGGAACAGAGAGCAAGGTGCTAGATCAGGTGTCTCTTCCTCTTCTTAGAAAGCCACTAATACCATCACAGGGGCTCCAACCTTGTGACCACATCCCATGCTGCTTGTCTTCCAAAGGCCCCATCTGCAAATACCATTAGCATGAACTTGATGGTTACATTTCTAGCACATGAACTTTACCAATGATAATTATTGCTAACCTGTGCTAATCTGAAATTCAAATAATTAATAAGTTGTTTGCTTAGAAAATCTCTCAAGCTTTTAGTTACCACATGGATTATTAATGAAACAAAAGTTCTTGAACTGAGGAACTGAGAGGCTAGTGGTAGCTTTTATTAAAATGAGAAAGATTCAGGAACAAATAGATGTGAAAGAATACAGAATCAGTTGTTTTGATCATATTAAATTTGAAAGATTATTCAAAATGTTGTTAATAAAAAAGAAGTCAACAACAAATATGTGTCAGAGTTGAAGATCTAAAGCTGGAAGTCTGACCGATGGTACTTAAAGTTACCCAGCTATACTGTAGTTTTTACCTATTTTCTCTTCATAGTTGTAGCTCTTGGAGCAAAATGAGAATGTCCTCTCTCCAAAACAGTTTTCCAATTCTTGTAGTAAATCATCTTAGAGATTAATGTTTCTACTGAATCCTCACAATAATTCCCCACTTCCTTCTAACTAGAGAGGACATTTTTTCATAGACCTCATGGAAAAATCTAGTAAAATCTTATATCTAACAGAATGCAGTGTGTAAGGCTAGTCCTTGACCTCAGGCATTTGTCCATTTGAGGATATCTGAAATCCCATCACAAATCTACAGCCTGTTGATAGATGTACATGAATTGTAATCCACCCTCTAAAGGGTCTTAGATTTTTAAGCACCAAGACTCCGCTAGTCTGAAATGAATTATGTCCTTATCTAAACTCAGGAAGTGCCTGAAAACGTAGTGAAGTGGACTACTCCTTTTTGTTCTATGAGGAAAAAGCATTAATATGATTCTATTTTTATTTATGTTCTAAATCTGTTTCTATGCACTTCATATTAGTATTTCTCCCAGCATCCAGCAATACTTTTCTGAGATTTGTAGAATTTATTACTAGTATATATTCTTATGTTTTTACTTTGTCTACATTTAGGTATCACAGTAAGAATTGATGTCAGTTTGCCTAAGCGAATGTAAATTTAAAAATATTTTAAATCAGACAACTCATATTTAAACTGGTCTACAAAATATTTTTATTACAATTTTTTTAAAAATGTGTATTGTTATGCAGACAAAATGCTATTATTTTAACTGTCTTATCAATCCTTTTAAATAAAAATTCACTAAAGTCTGCATGCCAATAAAATAATTTATATGTATTATCGATGAGAGAAAATCATTTATATTTTCAGCAGAAGATTGACTTTTTCAAGTCTGTGAAAAGAAAATGGTGCCATTTTAGAAATCTTCCAAGTTATACCACTCGATGTAATCCAGAAGAGCCCTCACTCACTAATAATGCTCATGAATTTTCTGTATGTTCTAAATTCAATTTACCCTGAATAATCCTGGAGTCATGGAATGCTGAGTTTTGAAAGTTGCATTGAGCTATTTCTGATTCGGATTCACACTTAAGCCGATGTTCACTTTGGCAGAAATAGCTGGCTGTTAAAGTTCTTCCCTGGTCATTGTGACTATTGATGTCTGCCCATTCTTTTTTAAGCCAGGGTGTTATCAGTCTTCTGTAATGAGATTCTGTTGAAAAGAAATTTTGTTTATCCCTGGCTGTCAGACCGCTCTGATCAGAAAGCATCCTATCTTATGTTAAATTTACACACACCTCTCCGTACCACTGGCACAAATTTCTGTCGCTGGGGCAACTTGTCTGTTCATAAAGGCAATTCCAAAGTGCATAACTTCAGAAACCTGGTGACAAGGCAGTGCTCATCAGCCTAACAGTGTGTATGCTTTGTGATATATGTACCAGAGACTAACAAAAAACAAAGGAAAAACTGACAACTGGCATGAAAAATTCAACGTGTGCCAAATGGTTCTTCTAAATATTGAGGGAAGGAAGGTTAAACATAATGCTGTACTTTACACTAATGAATGTGTCCAGCGTAGCCCTTTCCCAGAGCAAAACAACATGTTAATGACTGTGCTTAATGTCATTTTTGTTAATGTGACATCCAAGGAAGCACTCCTCCTGGAGCCATAAACTGTGTACAAGGACAGAGATCAAAGCCGCTCATCCCCGCCCCTCGCTGGTGGCTAAGCCGAGCCCTGCGTCAGAATGCCCATCATTCCTAAGAGTGGCAGCTGGGTCTCAGGTCTGCACACGGCCCGCACCATTTCCTCTTCTGGGAACAAGCAGACCACGTGTGTCTATTTGCTGAAATTTTTCACAACAGCTTTCCAAGACTTACAGGAGAAAAGGTTCCCCTTTTTCAGCCTGCAAATTCCTGGATGTCTACCTCCTCCTTGGTCTTTGGAGCTTGAGTCACTGTTATGCTTCCAAAAAAGGGTTTTCAACAGGGAGGGGAAGGCATTTCCGAATCCATGCGTGAAAGAGAAGCAAGTTAGTGGTGGAATCTAAGGAATAATTAGTTAAAGTTGAGAGCAAGGAGATAAGAGTGGACTGGTAGAAGTCCTCATGCCAGTGACAACAGTGTGGATACTAGGGTCACGTAGGCTGATTATGATGATCAGAAAAAGAAAGATTGTGGACCTGGGACTAAATCACTAGGGCCTATGACAGACTGCAGTGAATTTGTGTGTTTGTCAGCATGGCTGGCCGTAGCAATACACCCACTAAGAGGCAATAACTCAACAACTTGGCCTTTCTGCAGGTTTTGGTGCTCTTGAAAAAGTCCTTGAGAAAAGAAGCCCCTTGCTAGCTTCTCTCTTCCATCAATCTGGGTGTTGCGAGTTTCCTGATGAACTCTCCTATGAATAATGCTCTGTATCTGTAACAGTCTAATTATTCAAGACTCAAGTGAAATTACAATGTATCTAGAAGTTGTGCTAGTAAATTTAGATTTCACTTACTGACTGATTTAAATTTTCATGACAACTCCCTGAAGCAAGATTATTGTCTTCATTTTAAAAGTAAAGGTACCGAGTCTCAACACAGTTAAGTAATGTGACTAAGTTAGTCGAAATAGAGTCAAGGCTCAGAGTCCAGTTGACTTTGCAATGAAGTCTGCTCTACCCTTACATGTACAGCTCCACATGCTTTGTTTGTCCAAGCTGCGACAGCACTCAGATGTCTGGTGGCTCTTTCCCGTGGAGAAGGATATGCTCTTATTCCTTGGTCAGAGGAAAGAGACGGCTAAGCTGTGAGAGGGAGTGCCCTCCGACCCCATGTGTTTGTGTGTGCATGTGTGTATGTGTGCGTGTTTAGAACTGAAAAGCATTTCAATCTGAAAAAAAAAAAACTGATTCCCACAGAGTGACATTGAATGATGAAAATTTCAACTTTTCTGCAATATTTTTAATATTTATTCCAACCCTTAATTTCAATTTCCAGAGCTTTGCTAAGGTCTGTTTGTTACTCATTTGTCTTGGTTACTTTTCTCTCATTGCTGAGACAAAACACCAGACACCCAAAGTAAAGCAAAGAAAGGTTTATTTAGCTTACAGTTTCTGGAGATTTCAGTCCATAGTCAGCTGGTTCCGAGGCAGGGTGGCATGGCTCTGGGGCAACACTTCAAGACAGCAGCCAGAGGAAAAGGAGAAAAACAAGCCTCTTCTCCTTCCTTATATTGTACACAGGCCACCACCAGCATCACCTTTTTAGGGTGGGTGTAGCACTCACAAAATGTCCTTGCCCTCCTTTGTACAGGATGAGGATATTTACAAAGTAAGAACCCTGGCTCCCTGCTGAGTCTCACAGTTAAACTTCTAAACTTCTCAAGATGACATAATGTATCAACCACAACATCATTGCATCTTAAAATGTATTTAGTGATCCATGATCATGCAACAAAAGGAGAAATCTATGAGATTAACTATTTCTATATATGTATGCAAAATATGTGTAGCCTTCACAGATATTGCCATTCAAAGTATGTTGGCTAAATATATAACTAGCTCAATGCAAATGTTTAGAAACTTTCACTGTATTTAAGATTGCATTTTTCTATTCTGATTTTGTAGAAAATTTCCTATATAGCTTTTGGTATTACAAATCTTGTTTAAAATGTAAACAATTTTGTTTTAATTGCATTAGTGAAACTGTTTTTCTAAATATTAGAATAATAAATACATATTAGAAAGGTAAATAGTCATTTAAAAAATACTTGGTGACCCATAACAATAGATTAAATTATTAAATACAGAATTGAAATATTTTTTAGCTTAGATCATTCATATTTTTTGCTTGGATTGTAGATGCCTAAAAAACTCATTATCCTCCAGCTTCTTGATCACAGCTCTATGCAGAAGGAGTAGGTGATATAAAATGAGAAGGTGAGACATCTACTTCTTTAAAAAATAATACACTGTCAAAATCATAAGACTTCGCCATCACAGTTGACACTAATTGGCACCCTGCTTAGCACTCTCACAAGAGAGGTCATTCCTGGAAGCTCACAGAGCTGAATTGCCCCTTCTTGTAAGTGGTCCCTCTGGGTTGAAGAGCAGAGATGTGGAAAACCTTAGCAAAAGTTTGGAAAGTACCTTTATTATAAGAAAAGCAACAGACATCAATGTTTATCCATGACTATAGATTATTTAACAATTGGTACAGTGTTATACATGAAACTTGCAGACAGATGTCTAAAGTAACTGAACCGATCAGACAATACTATAGCAAGTGTACACTTTCTTACCTAGAGACTCAGAAGCTAGATGTGGATGTTTTTAGAAGGGGCAAGCTGAGAAAGGTCATTTTACTAAGGAAAAAGGTTGCATATACCCTAAGTTATATGCTCCAAAACAGAGTGAGGGGTGGCACTGCATTCATATTTCTATGGTAAAGTACACAGATATGCACAATAACTGCAATAAAGAAAATATCGTCATGTCAATTCAGATCAAAGTTTGCCACCAAAACAATGAGCTCATTTAAGTTGAGTGTTTGCTGCCAAACATCTTATGAAAAAAAATAAGTATAGGAGTTTTTGGAATTTCTGTATTGCAGATATGGCACTGTGGACTTGTATAAGAATTAGGACTATTGTTGGGTATGATTGTGTACATCTGTAACCTCAGCACTCCAGAGGAGGCTGAGACAGGAGGATCTATGTGAGTTTGAGGTCATCCTAAACCAAAATGCATAGCAAGATCCTGTTGCACACACAAAGAAGAATAACTTAGCTGGGACACAAAGATTGAATTGTAACTAAAAATATGGACTTTATTTGTATTTTTTAGGGTTCAAAAGTGTTTACCGAGCACCTACTATATACCAGATATGGCAGATAAGACAGTGATGAGAAGCCAAAAGTGATCCTATACTTGATGTCTGGTAACCAACTTTATTCACCTCCTATGAAATTCTGAAAAAGGAGGTATGTGCTTTAAATGTACCTCGGCTATTAAATAAAAGAAGGAATACTCTTTCTCCTTGCAGACATTACAAAATAACTATGGGCAGATTTAACTTGGAAATACTTTCCTACTATGACTGCAAGTCCAAAGCCTAAAATTTGATAAATGTGACAAAATAAAAATACAACCTTCTGAATGCCAAAAAATTGCATGAATAAAATCAGAAAAGCAAGAACCAAGAGAAAGCATTTTCGTCATGGGTCATAGGCAAAATGCAAGCACTTCCAAGTGTATAAAGAACCCTAAAAATGAATGCTATTCAGTCTTAGAAAGGGAGGAATCCCTGTTGGGTGACGCAGCCTGCATGAACCTGGGGAGCTGCATGCTCCAGGTGAAATAAGGGAGTCACAGACGGACGAGCGCGGGAGGATTCCACTGCTGTGCAGTCCTAGAGTGGTCCACACCGAAGACAGGGAAGACTCAGACTCGTGGCTGCCAGTCTGGGGGAGGAAGTGAGAGTTCTTTCACAGGTACAGAGCTTCATTTTCCCGTGTTGAAAAGATTTGCGGAGTTGGGTGGCAGCGATGGCCATCCCGCATTATGAGTATATTTAATACCACAGAACTGCAGGTTTAAAATAGTTAAGACGGTAATTTTTAAATGATGTGTAGTTTACCACAGTAAATAAAAAAAATATAAAAAGGAAAACTACTCATTTTCATGGTCATTAAATGCAGGAAAAAGTTATCTGAGAAAATTACAGAATCAGCTTTCATCTGGCAAAGTTAAAACACAGCTGTCTATTTTGAAAGATCTGAAGGCAGCAACAATTAAAAAAAAAAGTGCAGATTGTTAAAGCCCAGTATAAACCAACGCTGTATAAGTCACTATTAGTTTTCCAAGCTCTGATTCTGAAATGTTATAATTTCATATTCTTTTTCACAGTGGCATCTATATGTTTTTGTGCTCATAGAAAAAAATTGAATACACCCACACACAGATCTAACTAACCAAAAATCAACAGATTTGATTCATATAAATAAACAAAAATCCAACTAACTCTCAGTTAACCAAACTGAATAAAAATAAACATTGTAAAAATGAACTAAGATATGGAGAAATAAATATGTTAATTCTAAACTGTCTCATTTTCAATTAAGAATGTTATAACGAATAATGTTTAAGCACTATGTTTGTCATTTTTTAGAGTACCAAGGATATATATTGCTGCTGTTGTAAATCGGTATCCACAAATTTGTGACTCAAGAAAGTCAAGAATGTAATCAAACATACCACTGCTAATTATACAGAGAAGACATTTCATAGTCCACATCCTTCTAAAAATGTCATTGGCAATTCGCTAAGATTTTCAGAAAATCAAAATGTAATTATTGATTATGAAATATTATTAATGTGTAAAATTGTGATATGGTTATGCAATATTATTAATATGTAAAAGTGCTTCTACCTTTTCTTAAAGGTTTTTTTAATATTCAGTAAATATCATTTTCTGTAGCCATGCACACAATCAACTTATTAAACCTAAGAGGACAATTCTATAACTGCTTAAACACAAGGGCACTTTTGTCAACATATTTACATATAACTACCTATGATAGAACAAGTAAAATTTTGGTTTTATGTACTGAAATTCAATGACCAAATCTTTAGTTCTACCATCTTGTAGCCCCTTGTTGGAGTTGACTGGAAAGGCAGACGGCATCCTCCAAAAAGAAATGAGTTACATGTGCTAGGGTATGAGGCTTTTTTTTTTTAAGAAAACAATAATTATCACCTTTAGAGCAAAATAGAACCCTATTAAAATGGTCCAGTCCAAGGTCATTCCATAAAATAGATGTTCTTCTATAAGTGGAGATTGAAACATTCCTTAGACTATATATCATCATGAGAGAAATTTGAATTTGTTTACACTTCCACTTGGTCATGTACTCTGATACATCAGGAAAAATTAAATGCAAATTCTAAAGTGCTAGTAAGTCATTAATCTAATCCTTCTCCCACGTAGCAGTGATAGACTCAAAAAGAACAAACCTTTGACAGCTTGTTTATGATGGGTCACAAAAGCTAGAAAACAAGAGGTAAACATTGTTCATTCATTAAGAATTCTAAGGGAGCCATTTGATCAGTACTGCATAAAAGCCAATGTGATAAAGTAGTTAATGTATTAGCTGTAGCTCCACCAACTGCTAAGTCCAGTCTTTTTCTCAGAATAGGCCACCCATAGGTTCATGCCCTTTGTATCTGTTGTCCTGAATATCATGTGTTCTTGGCCTTGGTAGACACATGTTAGATCCCTTCCTGCTGATTAATAATAACACTCATGGCAGATGAAAATCTTATATCCTTTAGGAATCATGAGTAGAAGTTGTTAATTTCAAAACCCAAAAGTTCTCTAGCAGCAAGATTCACAGTAGCTAAGCTCGGCAAACAGGCCACATGTGCATCAACAAAGGGACAAAGTAAATGGAGGGGCAGGATGTACAGTGGAATATGATTCACCTATAAAGAAGTATCATTTGCAGAAAAATAGATAGATCTTGAGACCATAATATTAAATGAAACAAGTCAGACACAGAAAGCTAAACAGTACTTGGTTTCCCTTACATTATAAACACAAAATATAAATAAATTGACGAGTAAAATAAAGAGATAATAGGCAACAAGAAGAAAGGCACCTCAGAGAAGGGGAAGAGGAACAGGAAAAGGAAAGAGGATAGAAAAGAGAGGAGGGGACAAGGGATAGAAAATGATCAAGAAATTATATAATAAATACTTGTATACATTTATACATGTATTTATTTATACATATATACCCACTCTCCCCATTGAACATAAGTATTATATATCACAAGCACACACATGAATAAACAACAATTCAGAGAGAAATGATTCAAGGTGATTCATCAACAATCAAAGATTGTAAAACCAAGCTGATTAATCCTGAACACCATTAAAATGTTTCCTCTAACATTACGTACAGTTGGACATAATATCAAAAAAGAATCATGTTGAAAGATTGTCACTTTGTATTGGGAAAGAATATTTTCTAAATATTATTAATGAAGACCAACTTGAGGTGCTAGATTGTGTCTCTTTTGCTCTTCTTCTGTACAAAGATAAAACCGGGTAACCTCTGATAAACTAATCTCTACTTGTTTCAAGTTATTCCAGCAGTTCTTACCTCAAAGGACCACAGCTATAAGAAATGAGAGATTTCATCCTGGATGATAACACAGATTTACCTTCCGTAAAAGCTAGCCCCCTCACGCACTGAATGGAAGCATTAATAAAATCTCTATCATGAGATTTTCATGACAAAGGAATGAACTAATGTAAGCGAGAAAGTTCAGCACAGCACCAGGGAAACCTCAGTAAATTTGAACTCCTATTATGTTAAGAACTGTGTCGTATGCTGCTGGGTATACGTGGTGTGCATTCCTCTTTAAGTACCATTTTCCTAACTGATGTCCAGGTGTTGATGAGAGTGATATGCTGAATTATAAAGAGCTGTAGACTGAAGATAGGTAAAATTCCTTTGTGTACCTGACTTGCCAGGAACTGATCGTTTATATGACCAGGGAAAATTCACTTAATCACCACCAAACTCAGTTGCCTTGTTTTTGATGGATGAAGTTGGCTCAACATCCCTAAATTATCTTCTTGATCCCTGAGACTGTTTAATTCCTATGGTCAAAATGTGCTTTGTTGTTTATGAAGTCATAAAAGAAATCAAGTAAGTGCATCCATTATATGATTTTCTAAATGAAAATATTTAGATCCGCATTTCTATTTTTCTATAACTTCCTACAGTGTCTTGAAATACCTTTGTCTATACACTAATGTCAAAGTTGCTAGCAATGGTGTCCATACTGACTTCAACCTCTTCTAAGATTGAATAGGCATTGTCATCCTCTATGAATTGAGTACTGCTTTGCTTTGGATGTATGAGATGGATGGACAGCTAACTCTGATTTTATTATCCAAGCAAGTTCAGCTAGTACATCATTACATCATCACCAGATCAGATCAAGTTGAGCATGTCTGAAATTTGAGGCTCTAGTTAACAGCAAATGATCTGACATATATATATTACCCCTAAAAACTACCATTTTTCTACTTTGCAAAATAAAAAACTCTGACTTTATTCTGGTTGGTCATTAAGTTTCCACTGGTGAATTTTGATTAGTACACTCTGATCTTTTCAAGTGATTGGTTGCAAAAACAAAAAGGCATAAAAACCAGTTCTAGGGGATGAAACTTAAAGTAAAATATCCAGGGCAGGCTTCAGGAACAAGTTTCTTTTTTCCTGAAAATAAGACAGGAGGAGAAATGTTATTGAACTGCCTCAGCAATTATCTTCTTTGTGTGATGTTTCGAACTGCAGGAGCTCTTTGGTGACCAAGAAATGAGAGGCTGCAGAGTTCAGAGAAAGGAAAATATATTGTAATTCAGCATGAACAATATATCTAAAAGTGTACCTTGACTAAGGACACTTTTCTTACATGATTCATATGTTCTTTGACTTGTAGTCTTGTTTTCAGCTTGTACATATGATAATTAACTATATAAAATCTTATAAGATAAATAAATGAACCTGGTAATGGAAAAATAAAAGGAAATGGAGAGAAAGGGGAAAAGAAGAATTGAAATGTGTTATGTACATGTACCAATTCCCAGTGCCATAGAGTGAATATAATTATTATGTACCATAAAAATGTATTAATAAAAGTAGAAAAAAAGGAAAATGAGAAAGTCTAGATCTTTCATAATTTAACTGCTCATAGAATTTATGAACTCTGGCATTTTATCAACTCCAGACTTCTTCTTGTGTGAAATTATAAGGGTCTTTTTTTATTTGTATCATTTTAAGATGGTCTTCATGCTGCATCTGAAATCATCCTGGCCCACATACAATACTCAGAAAAGCTAGTTGTTTTAAAAAATTTTTTGAGATCTCAGTGGCTTCCCCCAATAGAAATGTATGTCTTGCTTACCTCACTGTAAGAATTGAGTAGGCAAATGTGTCTCTAGGCAGCTATCTATTGAGAGTGAAACTTTTTCTAGTATAATTCTACCTTTTGTAAGTGTAGACAACTGGTAAAGAAAAATGGCCAGGGAGGCCACACTTCATTGTCTAAGCTTTTGGCATGTGCACCTACTTAATAAGATGGAAAATGCACCAAATAATGTGCTCAGGAGAAAGAGGAAATATGTTTGGGAAATACAACATTATAACATTGCCTTAGAATATATAGTTTCTATATATAGTTTAAATTTTGATATACCACTTTTGATCAACATTGAGTGCAAAAATTGGCTGCCATGCTACCTACTTCTCAAAACAACTTCAGTCAAATAGTGTCATGTTTTGAAAGATGAATTTCCCACCCTTTATTTCTATCCCAGTAAAAAAAAAAAAAAAGAGAGAGATTTTCTCTAAACACTAGAAAGTGATCCAAAGTGAGCAGGATTAATTGTATGTTATCTTTCCAAAGATCAAGTTTGTTTTTGACTGGAAAAATGCCTATTCACTTTGCTTGAGTGAATAATAAAAAATGATTACCTTTGACATTCAGTTTAAAACATAAAAATTAATGTCTATTAAATGAATCTCAATTAAATCTGATTGTATGGTTTGTCACAGTAAAAGGCATCTCTAGTATCACTCTTGACTTGTTTCTCCAGTAATATTCCTTTTGCTGTGCTACCAAAATTTAAGATTAAACACGATTTTTGAGTGTATTGCCAAGGGCCTCTCATATGTCTTTAGCTGTATGCGAGAGCACGCATGCACGTTTGGATACTCTCAGTGTTCTCATTTTGCGTATTCTGCTTTAGAGATAGTTTCTGGTGCATCAGAGCAGTCCAAAGATCAATCACAAACTCTATCCAGTTCTTGTCAAGAGTCAATATCTAATACTTATGGGAGAAACAAAAACCCGGGGAAAAAGATAACACTAAGTCGCTTGTGAGCGATTTCTGCTGTCTGGTTGGTGACAGAAAGTGAAGCAAGACCAATCCCATTACAACTAGTTATGCTTCAGCCACTCCAGTTTCATTCATTTTGCTTTGATTTCTGATGTGCGGAGGCTGTTTGATGAATTCCCTTCTGGGAACAGGCCAGTCTTGGAAGAGCGTACTTTAAAAAGTTATGAAGGGTACATAATTTATTAAACCCAACTCATTATGAGAAACTGTTAGCATACAGTTCATTTAATAGGAATCATTGGTGGAGAAAATGACTATTGTTTTGATCTGATCACATAAGCTATGGCGTAATTTTCCTTGTCTAAGGTGATTTACCGAATCTTGAGCAACATGAACACTCACTTAAACTCTGTTTGTGGCTGCAAAACAGACACATACATCCTGTTATTCATTAATGGCTCTGGCTTTGCATTTTTATTATGTTCAGTAGCACATAAATTTTCCCTGTTTTCAGTGAAATGATTGAGAATTTGAACAAAGTAACTATAACCTCAAGGGCAAAATAGACAAGAATAAAGAACTGTTTTCTTAGGCGCCTTCCATCTGGTAGCCAGGAAAACAACCAGTGCTATAAGAGGTCCTGGCTGGCTATTATAAACAAAGAACGAGACTGACTATTGTGGAGAAAAAACATAGAAGGTCAAGGGGCTAAGAAGATAAGTTACACACGTGAGCATAACTGGCTACCAATATAAAGTAGCATGTCATTAACACTAGAGTTTACCAAAAAATACTAGAAGAGGTCAGAGAAGGTGATATTTCCAACACACCAGATGGCCAAGGGGTAATCTTTATTTATGTGCCTTTCCCAAAAGGCTTTTTTTCATATAATTTTCTAATATCATTTTGCACGGCAGATATCATTAACTCTGTTAATGATTGCATAATTCCAAAGTACATTAAAATTTATTTAGCTAAAAGATTTGTTTAGCCATGCCCCTAATAATTTAGAACATTTACTTTATTTTCAGTTTTTCCCACTATGAAAGTTATAACAATCAACTTCACAGTATTCTTTTTGTTGTTGTTTTTATAAGATACATTCCCAGAAATATGGTTGATGGTTTAAAATATAAATGTATATTTTTGAAATCTAAATGCATTGTCATATAGCTTTCAAAAAAAAATCGCAGTTCTCCTTGCCCCCAAAAGGTAGCGCATATGTTTTTTTCACAGTACTTGCTGTCATTTTATCTCAGTTGTGCCTGTCTGATGAATGGGAAGTCATCTCATGTTGCAACTTTCCCATTCATTACTCAGAACTCCTACTGGCCTTGGGATCCTTTCATATATATAAGATGACTATTTGAATTTTTTAATAAAATTCTTATTATCATTCTTTACCCATTTTTCTATTGAGTTGTATTTCTTCTCATAAGTGGAAGATCTGAAAACCCATCTTCCTATTTTTAATTTGTAGTCAAAGGATCTATAATCAGATTAAACATCATGAATCCAATAGCACTGCTAAACACTGGCTCCCCATAATGCAATGCAAGGGAAATCACCATGGGAAATGTTGCCTGCTCCAATCTGGTAACAGAGCTAAAACCAGGAAGGAAATATATATACTACAGAGCAACACATAATAAATACTCATAAAATACATCAGAATTATTAATGATGTTACAAAGGAGAATTTGTTTCTGGTTAATACTGTGAAGGTTTTTGTAGAAAAGAACATGAGTCTGGCTATAAAAGATGGGAATGATTACAGTAGGTGTCATGTAAGAAAAAAGGCACTCCTTGCAGGAGTAATAACAGATTTTTCAAAAACAAATGAGTAATTCAAAAGCCAGAAGCACTGACCTGACAACATGACTTTATTAATATCTGGTAAAATATCTTAGTGTGATAATATATAATTTTCATGAACACAGGTTAGAAGACTGCAGATGCTTTCCAGCTATAGTTTACTTTAATGTTATCTTTCTAGTAAAGAAATGCAGAAAAATTCCTATTTATGTGCTTAGAATTCAAAATTTAGCAATTGCTTAATATTAGCAGATATTAGTACCTATAGTATTAAACTATAAGTTTTTGAATACCAGGAAAATATGGAATTACACTACAATTTTATTAGCTTCAGAAACACTAAAATTACAAAAGCATAACTATATATTTTAAACATTAAAGCAGATTCTTAAAATACGTATTTTAAAATGAAATGGAGTCTCTCACTCAGCCTGAGTGATGGTTCTATGTACCCATATGTCTGTCTATCTATCTATCTATCTATCTATCTATCTATCTATCTATCTATCCATCTGGTGTGTATTGTCTCTATATACGGCCTATTATGTGTATTGTTGCTGAAATCCACATTTTTTTGTGTGTGTGGCACTGGGGATTGAACTCACCACCTTGCACTTGCCAGGCAGGCACTTATGCCACTGAACTAAATTCCCAGCCCCTGAAATCCACATTTAACACATGTTTCTAAAGAGCATTATCAACTACACAGAGCAAAATGACTAATAGTGATATCAGTGACTCGCTCTGGGGCTGGTTCTTTCAGCTGTGTGGATCCGGATATACATCAAAGTCTCTAAATAAACACAGAAGTCCTGAGGATCTAAGTCATTCTGCAAACAAATGTAGCTCATCTAATGCTCAGCTCAGTTAGGCATTGGGTTATACCCCATGGTGTCTCCCACTGCCACTGCTGCTTCCAGGATCTCACCAGGGTCCTAGTGCTTCAGCCGTGGACAGTCCTTGGCCATAAAGCCACTGCTTGCCTCCATCTGGTCAGTTCCATCTGGTCAGTTTCCCACACCTGGCACTATGATCTTCCAGGAGCTCATTCTCCTGTCAGGCACTGTCACCAAAGCACTGGAGATGACAGGGACTGATGCTACGCCTCAACTGTGACCTCTTCCTACATGTGAATCTGTCAGCTACTAATTAAAACCAAGGATGAGAGTTAGAAGATAGAAGCAAAGTACTGCAATGTTCTCACTATTGTCCCTAAATCCTCCTCCCTGTTGGTCAAGGCAGAGGCTTGGAGTTTCTAGGACACGCCGGAGCACCCAGGATCACCTAGTTAAGACCTTCCTCTATTGTCTCTCTTCACTCCTACATATTGTCAAGCTCCAATCCCGGCTGGATCAAAATGGGACTAGAGAACAAAGAGAGAAGCTGAGGGAATAGGAAAGATGCTGACAATACTCCTTCTTAGTCACTTACTCATCACTGGACACAGTACTGGACTAGAAGGAGGGAAGGTTTATCTTGGCTCACAGTTTTTAGAGCATTCAGCCACAGTCAACTGGCTGCAAAGCAGAAAGCGGTTGGTGGCAGTGCAGGGTAGAAGGGTCTGAGCAGGGGACAGCTGATCCAGACATAGAGGCAGAGAGGAGGGAGGAACCAGGGGTGAATAAACCCTTTATGCCCCAGTGACCACCTCCCAACTGGGCCGACTCCTAACAGCACAGCTACCCAACTCAGCGCATGGATCCGCCACTGAGTCCAGCACCACCATTGCCCATCTCCTTCCCAAAACCCCACCTGCGAGTGTATGAGTGCTGGGGGTCATCTGGGATCCAGCTGTGACACTCGCCTTCCCATCGTGGACCTCGGGTTTGAAGCCTGCTCGTTCCAGGGGAACAGAAATCTACAATTCTACTCACCTTTGTAAAACGTTTTTGTTCTCAAAATGAGATTCTTTGGCTGATTGCTAGAAAATCGTTTTAACTATTATAGAATGGATTGTGAAAATAACTCGTAGAAAAGTACCACTTACACAGAGCAACTTAGAAATAGAATTTTTTTCTCCTGGAAACTATCCTATCTTATTCTTTCATTTCAACATAATGACAATTGCATTTCAGTATATGCCAGACCCTCTTCTTAGTAAGGAAGATGAAGAAAAGTACTGATTAGCTTAATCCTTAATCAAAGTCTATGAGATGAACACTGTTATTATCCACCTTGTCATATAGAGGAGAGACTTAAGGTGTAGAAAATTGAAAAGAATTGCCGAAGAGCAACCAGACAGTGAGTGGCACAGCTGGAATGAAGTGTCCACCATAAAAATGAGTAAAATCAAAAGCATCATAGGATAAATAGACATTCTGAATTTCAAGGAAGACAATCTGTACCCCTGCAAAGACTATGCTTTCCTTTGAAATAGTTTGCACGAACAGAAAAAAATTGTTTAAAAACTTCCTTTAGGTTCACACAGAAGAACTATATGTATAAATCTAGACTAAATTATCAGCAGCGGGTTTTCCTCTCCTTGAGATCCCTCGGCCGGCGAGAGAGGGACGAGGAGAGACAAACGAGCAAAGGACAACGCAGAGACAACCGAAACGGCAGGAAGCAATTTACCTTTACTGGGATTTACCTTATCAGTTACAAGTTACACGCGGGGCTTACACTCCGCGGGGGATAACCTCTATGCGTCCGTCAG
>RJWT010012483.1:0-22435 GCA_004365215.1 Cuniculus paca
AATATGTGTGTGCAGTGAGTTTTGGTGAACACAAGTTAATGAATCCTTATATATTTTAATGTGTGTGCATGTGTGTGTACACATGTGTGTATGATGCTCATGAAAAACGTTAAGATATAAGTATATACTTATATTCAGAAATACAAACATATAGTTAAAAAACTGAGGTATGATTCAGTCATAAAAGCTCTTATCTTGTTAGCACAACTTTATAGTGATTTACATTTTTTCTTTATTTGATTAATAATGCATATATAAGTATGTTTAAAGTTATACGAAGCAATTAAATATAAACTATTTTAAATATATTCTTAAGAAAATTTTAGCAATTGTATGCACAAAAACCACAATATGTATCATATCATTTTATGTCTTTTTGAATAGAAATATATAACCTTTGTGTCTAATACATATATATTTTATTAAGTGTATGTAAGTCAAAGTGTGTGATATTCCATGGACATTTTATTTTAGCTAGGGGCTTTTGTTGTAGATGACTTAATATTTGTTCAACATATTCTTACTGGATTTATGAAAATAAGAGCTTATCTTCACTTTAAATACTTACAGTTTTTTTTATTTTATGGAAAAAAGGAAAACAAAATTTCTTAACAAAATATTAAAATAATAATTAATACTTTGCATATTGTTAGAACCACTGTTTTACCCACATATTTTTATCCATACCACCACTGCCTACAATCCTAGATTTACTACCTAAGGAATACATTTTTGAAGTTTTCCCATCTTCATAAAAGTGTGCACATGAACATATGTGTAGATCCCAAAATAAATATAGGCCAGCACAACATAAATAATATGACAATAAAAATGAAAACTAATTCATTAGACACCATTTTACCACCTAGAAGATGATGTTTTTGAAATACATTATGATTTTAGTTCCAAAATTAAGTTTTTGGTGCTGCTGTTTTTCTGTTTGTTTGCTCATTTTGCTTTTGCCATGCAGGCACTCAGGCCACTGAGCTAGATCCCCGGCCCTTGTGTTTTTGAGACAGGGTCTCACTATGCTGTTCAGGCTGGCCTTGAGCTCACTTTGTAGCCCAGGCTGGTCTTGAACTCACAACGATCCTCCTGTCTCAGCCTCCCGAGTGCTGGGATTACAGGCGTGAGCCACCATGCTCAGCAATTAATTTATTTATTTATTCATTTATTTATTTTGTGGTACAGGGATCAACCTCAGTTTTCCTGGATTTTATATATGGGAGTTTGTGCTTTATCTCTGTTTCTCTCAGTCTCTTTCTCTTTTCTAGGTGTGCTATGATTTATATACGAAGAAAGAGAGAAGGGAGGTAAGGGTGATGAATAAAACAATAGGAAAGACCGTAAAATGAGAGCTATCATAAGAAAGAAATGAGCGGGTGTATCTTGCCATTTAAACTATCTCACATTTACTTAAAACTTTTCCTCCTTTTCCTATGAACAACAAATTACCCTACACAAGGTTGGCTCACACAATGTCCAAATAAATTCCCACACAATGTTGACCACATTTAAGCCTTCAGAAAATAATTTTTCCGAAAAACACACCATTTAATTCTCTCTAAGTTATTGGCAATATATATAAAAAATTGGCTCAGCATTCAGTAGGTTTGCTATGTTTACAATACAAGATTTTATAAAACTTGTTTCTAAAAGGCCAATACATTCAGGTACGACCAAGCTATCTGTCTATATGCACTTGCTACAGGAAGAGTAACTTTGTTCCAACAGAAAATCCTTTTTAATATAAGAAAGAGTCTTTCAAACTTTAACACCTACTGACCTTATTTCCTAAATGTTAAAACTGACAACAAAAACCTACTTCTGATTTCCATAATTTTGTAAAATCTCTGCCCACTTCAGCCTTTTCAATTGCAAAGCTAGTCCAGATGGGACCATAAAATTTTTGCAGCAAGTTCTACAGCACATAATTTTGTTCAATAAAGTTATTATGCCACACACAGCTGTATGCTGCCATATAAATGAGCACATGTGCAATAGAATTCTTGCATTATAAGTTTTATAAAACTAAAATTGAGATGATACAGCCACATACAATAATTTATTTGAAACATCAACATGTGCGTTGCTCTAGGGTTTCACAAATGGTGCCATTCCTTTTCCAAGAGAAAACGTTTGTCATTTAATATTCAGTATTAACACAAATGTTTTCCTCAGAATTATAGTCTAAATTAGGTGCTTTAAAATACATCAATATATCATTAACTTCTTACTTTAACATATTAGATCTATAGAAGAATCAATTCTCCCTAACAATGGTGAGAGAACCTAATCACTCTCTAAATTTACTTTTAATTAGCATCATCTGCATTAATTGGTGTAGCTGATAGCAAACCATTACAGAGCATTGCTATTTTATATTTGAAATGTAATATATCTTTTGTTCCCACATCTCTCCAAAAGAACCTTAGTCAATCTTTCTGCAATCTTTCTGTAAATATTTTCAGGCATATTGCTCAAGAATGTCTCCGAAGACTAACTGTATGCGGCTATATTCAGAAGGCTCTGTTGACATGAGTTTCCAAGGAAGTGTTTGGTCTTGATTCCCTCTGCATGTTTGGAAATATTTTGAGAAATATTTTTCTCGCTCCTCCATCCTTTTTCCTAAAATTACTATTTCTCCATCAAATATTTGGATAACTCAAAGGAAATTCTCTATAACCAGCAAATAGCCAAGATGAAAAATTTACTTTATATTGAAAGCTTCCTATTGCCAGTGACTAAGCTAGTTTTCACACACTTACTGTTTCTTGACAAAAATTATGAAAGACAGGCAATATTTCTATGGTTCTGAATGGAAGAGCAGACAATGTAAAAGGAAAGAGAGCAAAAACCTAGAGTTCTAAGAAGTGATTTTCCAAGGATAATGTAAGTTCAAACCAGGTGGAATTCTGGGTTTTAGAGGTCATAATTCTGGTCCAGGCCCTCTGACCCCCAAATTTTGTTCTTTTTGCTATATCACATATTCTAATGGTATTCCAGACTCCATTCAGGATTTTTCTTTGTAAAAGTAAACTCCAAATACATTCATTTACTAACCCTGTAGTTTAATAAAAACCTAAAAAATTGTCCTCATTGAAATAAATCCTTAAATTCAACACTGGATTTATAATTTTACTTGTAAAATCAAGTTTTCTTACGAATTATATATTTTACAAATTACCTTTTTTGGCCTAATCTATCTTCTCACATATTATTTGTCAGTGAGTTACACCACTCTTCACTTAGTTGTCTGCAGTAGGAATTTTAGTTGTTATATGCTTTATCTTTCTTATCTTCACATCTACTCGGCTCTTCAAGTCTGTGGACTCTACTCTGGAAATAAATCTCTACGGCTCTTATCTTTAAATATTAGCATTCCTGAAATTCCTCCAGAGAACTTGTTAAAACATAGATTGCTGAACCCCAAGCTCAGAGTTTGTGATTCACCAGACCTGTTCTGGGCTCCAGAGGCTTGGCATTTTGGGCAAGTTAGCAGATAATGTCAACGCTTCTGATCCAAAGACCATGTCTTGAGAACTATGAATCTAGGGCATCTTTTCATTCTTTATACTCATTTATTGCATTGCGTTCTTATCATTTCTTGACTAAATAATCACACACACACACACACACACACACACACACACAATTGGTGATTTTAATCATTACCATCCCTGAATGCCTCATGTACGATTTTAATGAATAAAACCACAAATCTGATGGTTACTCAACTAATATTTCTTGAATCTCATTAATGGCATTCCACTGGCCAACAATCAAGATGACCACCTCAACACAGTTTTCATTTACTCTGCTTTTCCAGTTTTGTAGGTAGTTTCTTTTAAATATAATGTTCACTTTACTCTCAATGTGTCCACCTCCTGTTGAGCTTTTAAAGTCTATTTCAAAGGTCTATTCTTTGTGAACTATGTCCAAATTTCCTCTAGCTAATTTATAATTTCCTATTTTGGATAGAAAAAGTTCAGTTAAACTGTTCACTCTATTTTACCATGTTTGGTCCCTTAAGAGACTCATTTCTATTTGCCTAATCTTCCACCAAAAAAGAAAGAAAATTTAAATATATTGGAGCAATTAATGATTATTTATTTATCCTACCCCCTAGTAAAAACAAAGGGAAAAGTCAGAAAGTGTGTTTGGGCTGCTAACTGCTAATACAGTGTAAATCCTACATTTATTGAAACATACCTCTAATACTAAGGATTTTAAAACCCAACAAAAACACCCCCCAAATCACTCTGAAGTAATGTTCATAACATAAAATCTTTCCATTTCATAGTTCTGTACTACAAATTACTATTAATATGCCTCATATAACTTTTCTACAACAATCATTTATAAAATTTAAAAACTGAGAAAATTATAAAATTATGAAAAATTTGTTTTACTTGCCTTAACTTTATTATAATATGTTCATTGCTAATAAATATGCTCATAAAAGCAATGGAAATAATGCAAAGCTTTCACAAAGTAGTTACTTTAAGAAAAAAGTAATGCAAAAATAAAGAAAGGAAAAAAGAACATGCACAGCTTTAAAAAAATATCCATAATGTTTAAATCACCATATTCAGAGTTCACTCATTTTACCATTACACCTTGTGGTAATTAGTAGCCAATTTAGCTTTCTACAATTGACAAAGCAAATAAACAGTTTTCATGAGTCTAGTTAAATCATTATAATTATTCAAAAGACGAAAACAACTTAAACATTGCATTTCAGAATACAATACCCTAAAAGATAGCCTTAATTTAAAGCAATGGATTATTATGTTTAAAAGTCTCGGAGTCTTTTTGTGCCAAAATGAAGAGGCCTGACTCTTAAGCACTACTCTCGACAACTGCCTTACAATTAAGTCCAGTTATCCACCAATATTATAAAGAAACTAAAACAACAAACAACAAACAATGATGAATTCTGGGCCCAATGAACAGTATGTTTTAAAAAATCAAACTTAATTTCTAACAAAGTAAAAGGATATTGCCAAATGCCTGCCATATTTCTACGGTTCCCAAGAGAATTCACTTTTATTTAACAGTAGCATGTCCCAAGATAGTCTTCAAAGGTTTGAGCCGGTGTTCTAAACTAACAAAGTGCTGTGAAAGGGCAGAAAAGTAGTTTTCTTCTTTCTTTTATTTGCTTTGTCTTAAAGCCTTTTCTTCATGAAAGGTCTACTGATTCTACCCACATTAAAACTGTGCTTACCCACTGGAATTTGCATTCCTTTCTTTCTGGGATGACTGCTGGGTCTGTTTTTAATGTACTTGAAGAACACAGCAAACAATTCCAAACTCTAGGGAATTTTGCTCTCAATAGAACCACAAAACTAAAATGGACAACTTACTTCTTTCATGTTGTGATGACATTTGGCTAAAATTATTTGGGTGAGATGACATCTATCTGAGGCTTTTAGGAGACTTAGATGATAAAAAAAATTTAGTACCATAAGATAAAGGCGTGAAACTGTCTAAAGAAGGACACTGGTAGGTAGATAGAGGCAACTGGTAATAGTGCTCATGGATGCAATGGACCAGAGTCACGAGGGTGAATTTTGTGTTGTCTCCATAGCATAACAAACTAAAGGTGTTAGTGGGATCCAAAATGCACAATACAGATTGGGAAAGTCAAAGGGGAGGAATTATCTAAAAAGGGAAAGCAATGACCACTATTAATCTATTATCATGATTTGAAATTTAGATTGTATTCATTGTTCTGATGAGTTTCATTTTATTCTGATTTGTTTGATTTTATTAAACTTGATGGCATGGACAGCTATTTTAAAGATAACAAAATATATAATTGCAGCCGTCGAGGATGTCCAATTAGCTTGTTTAGAAACCCTATATGGCTTTCATTGTTTGTTTTGATTGATTTTACTCTATTCTGTGTGGTTTGATTGTAATATGTCTGAAAGTGTAGGCAACTATTCTGAAGATAACAAATATTATGGTAGCCAATGCTGTTTTGCTAATATCTTGAAATTCTGTATTGCTTACATTGTTTTGCTTTGTTTGTTTTGTTTTGTTATGTTTTGTTTTGTTTCTACTGTTTTAGTTTGTTGTATTTTGTTTGATTTCACTTATCCCTGATGGTATGGCAGGCATACTGCAGATAACAAGAGGCATTATGGTAGCCTTACCGATTGCTTTTTACCCTGTTTAAAAGTCATGTACCATGTTCGTTGCCTTGTTTTGATTGACTTTACTCTGTTTTGTTTTGTTTGATTGTATTCTTTTCAAAAGAAAAAATAAAGGACACTGACTGTATTTTTTAGGGAAAGAAGAAAATATAGATGCAAAGATACATAGAGACATAGATAAATTGACAGATGGATGACACATGGATTTTATAGATTTATAAATTAGATTAAGTATAACATATGCATAATCATTGTGGTAGGTAAAATAATGGCGACAAAAGAAGTGCACATGTAATTTCAGAAACTGTGCCTATGTGAGGTTATGTGACAAAGAGGGGACTGAAGTTGCCAATCACCTGCCCTTGAGGAGGAGAAATCATCCTGATTTGTCCAAGAGGTCTTAATATAACCATCTGGCCCTTATAAGTAAAAGACAAGGAGAGAGGAAGAGAGAGAAAGAATCAGAGTGAACACGGTACTTAACCCAATGTTATTTTTGAAAATGGGAAATTGTGTCACTCAAAAAGGAAACTGGGCAGAAAGAAAAAAGAATTTTAGACCATGGATATCAACATTAGATTTCTGAACTTCATAATCGTAAAATACAAGACATTAGGATCAGTGTAAGTTTGTGGAAATAATAGCAACATAAAATGACTATACACTTGCCTTATTGGATGTCTTTACCTTACAGAGCGTTTCTTATGTGCGTAAGGATACAGGTTGTCTGAATCAATTCTGAACAATAAACATACAGTGTGAATCCCTGCTAAAAGCTTCAGAAACCACTGAAAATATCATTGTAGCCATGTTTCAAAATATAAAGGAAAAAATAAAAGTTACATTAACCTGTGTTGTATTGAGCTAAGTATATGCAAAATAGTATGGCAATATGCAATTCGTATAAAACAATGCTAGATTTTTTTTTTTCATTCTTTGTATTGATACTAAATCTGGCATACTTGTTATGCTTACAGCACATCTCTATTGGGAGTAGTCATATAGCCATTGCTCAGTTTTCACAATTGACTAGTAGCTGCTCTTTTAGACAGCAGAGATCGCTACATCGAGGTGTTCCAGCTTGCTAAACCAATTTTGGTGATAGTTTTAAATATATCTGTATGCTTAAAAGTTTACACGTCATTAGTGTATCTATTTTTAAATAACTATAGTAATTTTTATACATTTTCAAAACATAAAGACTTTGACTTTCACCAAGATATTGAAGTCAAATATGTTTAAAATTTACTGAAGTTATTAAATGTAAATGATAATAGAATCAGCTCAACCAAAAATTATTTTCAATTAAGTAAGCAAATTTTATGGTATTTAGATCTTTCATGCATTTAGTAAGCATGTTACAAAGCTGAATTACTAAGTTTCATACAAATTAATTTTATCATCTACTGTCTTTCAAACATAAATTCCTGTTTACCCATTCCATTTTACATCACAAAACCTAGGAATCAAATTTTTGTGCTATACAACATAGAAAAAAGTTTAAAAAAATTTCTTCTGTTTCTGTATGGCTGTTTATTTTTTTCTCAAAGTCATCAAGAGCAGTGCTCTCTGTTCAGAGATACTGAGCTGAAATCGCCAGATTATAATGAGAACACACATACTTGAAGTCCTCTTATCCCATGGCCAACTAAATTCGCGACTTTCTCAAATCCTCGCGATTAGGAACAATTTCTAGAAAGGTAAGAATGTGTAGTTTATTTCTAATTAGATATTATGCAGATATTATATCATTTTATAAAAAAATGAGTAGTTGTAGATTTTGAGACTCTAAGAAAGATGTTTCTGAGAATTTTTATACATCTTAAGCAGATAGTAAGATATATCTGGTAGCAATGTGGTGGTATACATTCTATTCAAAGAGTTCTATGGGTCTGCTTTCCATTCAAATACTTAGCAAACTACATTTCTTGACTCTTCTCTAATTTTCTAGACTTTTACATTTTGAGGCTATTATAAACTGTGAACATACACCCACACAAAGCCACCCTGTTCTAAGTATCTGCGAGACATTGTAGTGTTTTAAAATCATCTGAATTTTTTATTTAATAAACAATTACCTAAATTTTCTAATCCTAACAAATTTTTTTTTGGATCATTGCTATTTGGATAAAAATTTAAATTGAGGGTGTTCTTCAAAAACTCTTAAGATATTTTTTGGAAAATAACATAAAATGAAATAAAACTCCATTTTTTCTTGCCCTGACTTTAATTGGTCTTTTCATGTAGGCTGTATTAAAATTTAAAAAGACAGTGTATTTTCAAAGTTAACATCATACTTAGAGAAAGATTTTTCCTACAATTAAGGAAACATATTGAACAGATGACATTATTTTCACCATTCCTATCAGTCATAGCATCTTGTCACTTTGACGGTTCTTTCTCCATACATTGTAAATCACTCTGATTTATGGATATATGACACATGTGGCATCATGACTCACCTTGGAAAAGAAAAACATCCTGGCTAGATTTGGAAGTATCTTATTTTTAAAATTTTATTTTTAAAAAATGACTTGCAAATTGCTACAGTAGCCACAGTATCTCTGTAACATCTCATACAGGGGAAATATAGACTATCATATTGGAAGAATCATAGCCTAGAATGTACCTCAGTGCCCTCAACTTTATATACAGCACATATGAGAAAAAAAATGAGCATCTTCTGAAATTCTTAGTGACAATTCTGAGGTCAAGAAATCATTGAAAAACATTGAAGCAATCACCCTCATTGTGTGTTGGCATTAATAATAGTACTTGGGAGCAGGGGGTAAAAGACCTTGTGATTTATTGTTGGACCCTTTTTCCATCCCAGTTCTTAATGTCAGCTCCTCTTTCTTTGAAAGTCTCAGAAATTACAATGTTTACTTCCCATTTGGCAATAGAAATGAAAATTAACTCTGTCTGAAAGCCAATAAGAATATGGCTTTATAATGAACTAGAAACTTCAGAGAACACATGATTACACGTATTTAATCTGACTCGGGACAATTCTTCAAACTCTTGAAAATTGCGCTGTTCCCACCAAATTTGATAAGCTTGTTATGGTACTGAGGCACCCTGTGAGATTAACTCATGCTTTTTTGTGGGGCATGGAATGAGAAAGTGAGAAAATCCCCCAGTTCTGTTATATTCAGCTGTGGTAGGAATCACCCATTTTTAAGCATTAAAGAATTGGAAAGTTTTCCTTTCTTATGACCATTTATGCAACATATAAGACTTGTCAACATACTGGCATTTACTGAACAAACGCTATGAATTAAGCACAATGTATATCAATAATACACACACACACACATATATATATATATAGTAAAAAAATCTTAATTTTCAGTATGTAATAAGTCAATTCAGTGAGTGAAGAGGTTAAAAACATAAGAAACCAAGATAAATACAATCTGGAATTACTGAAGGAACACTGAATGTCCACAAGAATGGTGACCAGTTTTATTCTTTCATGTCTATTTCAATCACTGAATTAAAAACATTCAATCTTTGTCTTTGAAAGTTAAAACTGAGCATGTGTACCCCAAATGGCACTGTCCAATATGATAACCACTAACCGAATGTGTCTATTTAAATGTGAATTAAGACTAAATAACATTTGAAAAACTCAGTTTCTCATTCCCTGGTGCACTGATCTAAACAAAACTAAGGACTAAGTGATGCTTTGCTCCAGCATCTTCTGTACGGAACCCTCTCCCAAGTACAGTGCCTGTCCTCTTCCCCCTCTCATAATTGTGCTCTTTGGAGGAAGGTAAAGGGCTGGTGATTTTCACACCAGCTTCCACGGGATAAGTGGACATGCTGTCTGTTAAATACAGAGGATGGCTGTCAAATTAGACCGTGACCTTACAGCTGGGGAGTAGGGAGCAGGGCTCCATGAATAGCGTATGTCAAGGGATAGCTTTGTAAGACTTGCAACATTTCAGTGATAACTTGAACATTTTCAGGTCATGCTGAAAGAATAGCATTTAACAGATGACTTTTGGAAAAGCATGACATCTGGATTGCAACAAACAGTGTGAGGGGAGGAAGAGAAGAGCAAAGCAATGATCATTTATACCTCTTGAACTGCTACTTAGAGAGATGATAAAAGAATGCCTGCCTGGCTTCCTACTCTCAACATCCATTTAATTTCATCTTGCATGTAAAAGACTGCAGGTAATTATTTTAAACTCATTCAGAAAAAAGGGGGATGAGATTGTAATTTTTAATAATTTGCATAGGAGATTTATGTAAGAGTTTGCATTTTTAAAATGAGACGTTGAGCAAGACAGCATTTTGCACTGTGAAGCTACTATGTAGAAATATGGTCACATGATACTGTGCTCAGTTTTAGCCCTTGAAAATGGTTTTGGTGATAAAGGCTTAAAACCATTGGCATCATTATTTTAATTGCATAATAATTATCATAATCACAATATCACTCAACAGTGGTAAATTTGTAGATTATATGACTGATTGACTCAATTAGATTTTTTTTCTTCTACCCAATTCTTGTCTTGTCTTGTCTTCCTTTTTTTTTTTAGAAGGGTGTGAATCCAGAGCCTTCACACTGAGCCACATCCCCAGTTCTCTTTATTTCTCTTTATATTTTTATTTTGAGACAGGTGTCACTAATTTGTTTTGTTGTCCAAGCAAGCATACAATCTGTGATTCCCTGGCCACAGTTTCTCAGAATGCTGGGATTAAAGGTGTGTATCATCAAGTCTGGCTTTTTAAGTCTATTTAATATCTACCTAATAAAGCTTCACCTAAGGCAAACTGATTTATATGCTTCTTAAAATTTTTACTCTAAGTAAAACAGCATATTTTTAAATCAATGTGAATATTTTAAACAATAAAATAATATCGGTTTTGGAGGCAATGGCTAGAAAGAATGAGAATCTTTTCTTTTCCCTTCACTACAGAATTTAAGGTGAAATATACACATATACACACGTTGCCTCACTTCTCAGATGCTACACCATGTTTACATTTTCCTGTGTGAGTGTAATTTTTAAGTATTTTTAAGAAAAAAATGTGAAATAATGCTACATTCTTGATCTTATTTGATTACCTTAAATTAAATTCTGTTATAATTATAAAAGGATCAGCCACATGTAATTCAATATTCAATCCTTAATGTAATTATTTTTAAGATTCCTTGGTCTATTAATTTCTATTCCTGAACATTTTAATCTAGTAAATCTCTGTATTACATTTCCATATACCACATGTATTATTGAGAACCCTTTAAAAAACTCACGAGCCCATGAGTCAATTGTAACACATTTTTCTTCCTATACAAGTAATAATTGATCGATTTCTCTCACTCCCTCTTTCTCTTTTTGTATAAAATATACAATTAAAGGGATAAAAGTTGGGGGTGTCAGGTATGCATTAAAGTTTTAAAAATGCATCTCAGCCCTCACCCAATCTTAATTGCCCTCAGTTTCACTTCCTTAGCTTGGTCATCTAACTCATTAAGTCTAATATCAACGACTGCCAAGCATTGCCTGTGAGTAGGCAATAGAAGTGAAGGGCAGCTAGTTGTGCTCTCTTTGACTATATAAGTACTGCACATTCTTTTAGTACCTGCAGTTCCTTGGAATGGTGCGGCACCTGTAAATGGTTAACAAGCATAGAGACTTTCAGGCATAATGCAAATTACAGACAGACTCTTGCAAAGACAATTCATTGCTAAACAAAAAAGGAACATGCACGCTGCAGGTACCCTACCGATGGCAGGCATTACTGCAGCCCCCACGATGGGACAGCGTATAGGGTGAGGAAAGCTTATATACAAGTGAGATACTGGTGAGATACCATTTTCAAACACTACCTCAAGAAAATAATTTTTCAACAGCTTTTAGGTCTACCCATTTTACCTTGATTTGCAGTCATATAGTCATACTATATTGTTATTGCAAGTCATTAGAAATCTCTTCAATTTCATCAAATGATACAAATAATTAAAGAAATGCGTATGTTCTTAAAATAAAAGCTTGATCTACTTCTCTCCAAAAGTATTAAATTCACGGTTCAGGCACCTTATCTTTACTATGTTAAACGTTTTTACTACTAAAAATAAATTGTGACCTTATGCATCTATAATGAATATTTCAAATAGACTTAAACTCTGATTTCTTAAAAAAAGATTGAAGACTTCTGATGAATCATAATTTAAATAAAGAAAGCAAGCTGTCAAGTTTTCTAAAAAATCTTAAATTGTTTGCTTTCAAAGTTGCATACATTGCTTTATGAGAACAAACAAGCATTAATATACATGCATTAATTCTATCATCATTGCAGAGGGTCACAGAGAAAGAGTTCTTCCATTCCCAGTCTCATTTTTAAACAACCTCTTGCTAATTTTGTAGCATTCAACATTAATACAAAAGTAATCAAATTAGCATTAGCAGTTCATGTTGCAAACTTCAATTTGTATTGCAAAGGCATCCGAGTAAAACTATTTGCACATCGAAAGTGAAAAGAAGGTGGAATTTAAATGAATTTAGCATCTTACACAAACTAACTAGGCCTTGATGGTAGCTTAAATGATAAGTTGTTCACAAATATAGACTGGATATATTTATATATCTTTTCCAAAAATATTCCCAAGGCCCGTGTACTAAATGCTAATGAAATATGAATATTAGAAAAAGAATGGAATATGACAGTGCATATGGAAAATGTTAGGTTTCTCAGAAACTGAGAACTCTTTGTATTTATTTTAGACTACAGTGTTTACAATTGTTTACAACAAAGAGTATGCAGGTGATAATTCTATCCACCCATGTACTGATGTATTTAAAATATTACAGTATTCAGAATCTAACTATTCTATTTTTCACTGTGTAAGGAAGTACAGTGGAGTTGATACAACAATGGGCATAAATATGCCAAAATAATGTCATTCCACAAAATGCATCTCTCATTTTTATCACATGCTATTATCACACAGTTTCCATCTGCCTTCCAGGATGGCTAATGTTTTAATATTCCTTTCTCATGTGGATAATCATTTGGCCAAATTGGGTGAAACACACAATTTTTATAGATGGATATTTTTATGTAACTCATGTCTGTGTGCTCTCCAGAGAATAGCACGTTTTCAAGATGCAAATCTGGCCCTTAAAATAATTTATCCTTAACTGACAGTGACTTCATGAATGACCACCATTTGCAGTAGAATGCACTTTCTAAAAATTAAATATCCCCTAATGCACCTAGTGAATTTTTTTTCCCTGACAGACACTCCTGAAATGCCCTAATATCTCAGTTAGTATCTGACTACGCACTGTATCTCAGTTAGTATCTGACTACGCACTGATATTTTATTTTGTTGTTTCACGTTCCAATTAATCTTTAAACTAAAACATGTTCCTATGGTACTGTTATGCTTAAAGACACATTTGTAGAGATATATACATTTATTGAATTAAATGTGATCAGTTCTGTTTTATTTTTAATCCTATGTAAGTATGTTGAAAAGGAGGAAATTGCTATTTTATAAATCATTCTCGTGATTTAGAACTACGTAACATAATTTAATTATTATTAATGACAAATGTCTCAGAGATACTATACCAACTTCTACTGCATTTTATAGCTATTAAATAAGGTTGCTTAATCTAATTTGATATATAAAATTGGAAACTTTTAAAGGATTAGTTAGTTGCCCACACAGAAAAAAACATATTAGAATAGGTAAACAGAGTTTTCAAGTAAAAATTGGGATAAAATAGGTAAGGATTAATACTTTTTAAAATATTTTCGGGTGACCTCTCAACTAAATGCATGAAATTTAGAGAAGGTGAACAGGCAAAGTGATAAAGACTATTTCCATTTACTAATAGAAAATTCTTATATTTGTATTAAATTTCGGTTTTATTGTTGTTGAGGTTTTTCCTGTTTCTTTGCATTTTCCTCTGGCAAGAAGAGACAAAAGGTTTGTAGCACTGTAGAAGAATAATATATATTAGCTTTTTCCATCATAAAATCCTAAAGAACAGACTAAGGAAAAGTAACCAGTTTCTCTAACCTACAATCTAAAAGAGTTGTACTTTCTATGTAATGAAATATTACAATGTATTGCAGTAGGTTATCCCCAAGGTAAAGATATTGTCAAGTAGATTCTGATTATGCTAGAATAATTAAAACTTTTACAATAAGAAAAACTGAATTATACAGAGATCACTTTTGTCATTATTCAACCATTTCTTCAAAATGATATCAGAGGATCACTAAATTTTTTTAGTAAAACAAGTATTCTCCACACATTTCTCAAATTTGTTTGTGCATGTGCTATAATATCTATATGGGTGAACTGTTTGACCTACAATAGATATAGTTATTTTGTTTGTTTAAATGCTTTAAGAAAGACATTTTTGCTGCATCATATCTTCGTGAGAAATAAAACGGAATAATTCTTAAGGTAACAAAGACTAATAAAAAAACAAAAACTAAAAATGACCTCTTGGCAAGGCAAGACAGATATCTGCATATTAATGTAATTTGTAGCTGCCATGTAGCATGTGAAGAAAATCAATTGTAAGCCCAAAGAAACTGTAACTAACACATATAAAACTCAATAGTAAAAGGAGATTTCAACATTTAAAGAATTCGACATGTGTATTAAAATTTGTTTTTATGGAAGAAGTAAAAATATCTTTCTCAACTGGACAAATATTTCAGTTGGAAATTATATTGCTTTCAAGGTAATTTATAACAGGATTAGGCACTGGTTAAAAAAGACATGATAGTTAGGCAATTTCTAGGTTATGCCACATTATGTGAAATCATTGTGGTTGGGTACAGGCAGGCCAGGGAATCATGAATTTATTTTGTTGTTGTTAGTGATTTTCTTTTAAAATGAAATATAACCAAAAGAAATAAAATTGTATGAAAGAGTGGTAGAATATTTGAAATTACATAGTTCAGACCCTTCTTTTGATTGATGAGCACCCTGCACCCCAAAAGAACAATGCCTTACTCGTGGCTACATATCTTTCATCCAAACAAAGGATAAACCATAGGTTTACAGATTTCAACAACTTGGAAGTTTTCTTATTTTCAAGTGAACGTAACTCAATGGATATCTATTCTATGATAGGTACTATGATACATGGTTCATATGCATATTTTTCACATCACCCTAACATAGCTCAAGGGGTCAGAGATCTTTCCAATTTTTCAAATGGAAGTAGTTAATGTCAAAGAAGCAAGGCAAATTGTCACAAAGTTAGTAAACCGATCGAATAAACATCAGTAAAATCCAAGGTATTCTTTTTCCCAAGCTATAGTCTTTCCATTTTACCAGATGCTACAATATTTGAAATTCAAGTCTTGTTTTATAACCGACTTTGTCTAGAATAACCTTTTGAAATAATGATGGTGATGACCTATAATTTTTTTTCAAAACAAATACAAATAGAAATGTAATAAATAATTAGCTGAGCTTGGAACTCAAAGGCAAATGAAGTTTCTAAATGAGAACACATAAAAACAACACAAAAATGTACATGTTTTAACTCTACTTTTTTTTTTTCCCAGCACTAGGGATCCAACTCACAACCTCACGCTTGCCAGGCAGGCACTTACACCACTGAGCTAAATTCCCGGCTATTTTCTTTCTTTTAATAGTGTTACTAATCTAGTTTTTTGCCCCAGGAGAAAAAGGTAAGTCAATTTTTCGAGACACTTCTTTTTACATGTGCTTATATTCATTCATCTGTAGTTACTCTTCTATCTCTCTAAAGTTAAGAGTTTCATTTAATATGCCATTGCCACATTCTATTTGGGCTACCTTTGCATTTAGCCTGAAATTATGTTGTTTTAGAAGTTGCAAACTGCTTGCCTTCAGAGGTGATTCATAGCAACCCAAAACAAATTTTTGAAATTATGCACTGGCAGGCAATTTACTCTCAGATACAGTTTTACCCTTTAAATTTTGCTCTCACTATATTCCTTCTTCCAGGTACCAATTATATATGATCGCAGAATCATGGATTTTTACAAGCTAGTTGAAAAGAGTCGAGTTAGTATGTCCATCTCTGTAGCTGAATCTCAGAAGTAAAATGGACTGAAAAACAATTCACCAAGAAATGGTAGATTCAAATCCACATCTACAATTGCTAGTGCATTGCTCTTTCTATAGGTGCACATAACAGCGCTACGAAACTTCCTTTCATGCAAAAGATTCCTGAATATTTGGAAATTTCAAAGATGAGAAATGGATGCAGGGTTTTAGTCTAAAAAGGAAAGACTGAAGCCTTTCCAGTACAGTCTCTAGTTAAGAGACGAGACTTTATACTAATAATAATCACAACATTTTTAACCACGTCCTCAGCTCGTTCTTAGCTCCCTCACCGAACAGTGATTTGTTATTGGTTTTTACTTTACACGTTTGTGTTAATTAATATAGTTGACCTCAGAGTGTTTTTATGACTTCCCTCAGTTCTCTAATTATGAAGAATGAACGGGCTTCTCAGATCAACCAATCTCAGTACTATATATATTAGCAAAAGATAAAGAAGTCTCAGTGTTGAAGATGTGAGAATTTGCTGCAGAGAAATGTGGAATATTTTTGTTAAATCCACACAAAGACTTGCCTCAACTCAGTGGTGTGGGGCCCTGTGACAGCAGTATCAACAGACAAACAGAAATATACTGTTACAATGCTATTATTAGTATTTATAGCAGCTCTAGTGCTCTTGATAAATGAAACCACATTAATTAGTTTCAGAATCTTATTCTCACTTTGGCATATCCACTAGCACTTCTGAACATGCAATTAAAATATTTCAAAATGTCACTTATGTTTCTATTCTACAAGAAATGCATACTGATTATGGCTACTTGATCTGTACTAAGCCATGTACTCTTAGAAACAAAGACATGGTAACATTTTAAGGGTTAAGAAATCTCTCAAACATTGCATGCAGTGAAGTTTGATAACAAAGCTATTATGAAATATCTTCTGTTGTATAGATTTTTTTAGAGATTCTGCCATGGTAATATTTTTTTGTTGTTGTTGTTTTAACTTAAGAAAATATAAAATTTGTGAGGATCTTGAATTGCAAATAATTAAAAACAAAAACCATTTTAATTTTTTGATAGCTATCTTTTTATTAAACAAAGATCTTAGTTGATTTGAAAGTTAGATGCTGCCTCATTTACTGATTAAAACAAATTACCTGCTTCATCCTTAAATTTTTGGAGATTGATTTGTCCCAGTAATAATAGAAGTAATTTGTTAGTTAAAAATAAAATCTGTGATTTTTTATTTTCCTAGTAAAAAGAAAATAAATTTTGGATTAGACAGGTGAAAAGGAGAGATATAAATAAATATACACACATAGAAACATATGTATGGGCATGAGAAAACTTGGATAATATTTTTCCCAAATCATTTGGCCAGTCTGTCTCTAACTTGATTTCTTGAGTAGGAGAAAGGTCCAAAGTTAACCCACAAAAGGAGTCCCTGCAGCTCTCCCTTTGATCCTAGCAAGAGGCGAGCACTTTCTTGGTAAGAGTAGCGATGTTGTCAATTACTTCCTCATAAATGATGAATTGAATTTTGCAGAAAGAATATATCACATATCTGTCAGATCCCAACTGCAATTAATGTTTAATGTGTAAAACAATGATATGTTTTTCTTTAAATCTTTAATCCTCTCTAAAATCAATAATACAAAATTTCTAAATTTTTCTTCACTTCTACAGTACTCTGTGGATACCATGAGAAACAGATTCAAATATTCCTCTTATCCTGAAGATGTGAAGGATAATAGAAGAATAACAGGAAGAAAGAGGGAGGATAGGTTACTGTTACCTAGGAGTAAGGTCAGTAAATAGCTGGGAAAAGCAAACAAACAAACAAAAAACACCAGAAATTCTGACATCCTTCAATATGGTTTATCCCTAGAGGAACCCCTCAAAGCCTTATGCACTCATAGGGAGGCCTTTTGAAAAGTGACTGAATCACAAGGGCATTACAGCCGTCAGCGAATTATGCACTGATGAGTTTACAGCTAAATAGGACGTCAGGAGGAGAAGCGTGGTGGGAGGAGCTGGGGCACTGGGGGCGTGGCCTGGAAGGATCTCTCTCCCTCCCTCCTGCCTGGATCTCTCTGCTTTCCAGCTCCACGCCAAGAGCCAGCTGCTCAGCAAAGTGCCTCTGCGGTGGTTGAGCTGTCTGTGGACAGAAACCTCTATACACTGAACTCAAACTTTTCCTCCTTTAAACTATCGGCATGGGGGTGATCTGTCTCATCGATGAGCAACCAAGACATTCTCCACGTCGTTTTGGATGTAATGGAGAAGGTCCCGTGTATTACCTGATGATTAAGGATTATTTTATTAACTGACTTGAAAAAGAAGAAATGGGAAATGGGATCCCCAAAGAAGAAGGCTTGGAACAGATACAGTTTTGTTTAGAAGAAGAAGCTGCAATTTGGTGTCGCGCTTGTCTAGCACTGAGTCTATCTCCTCTAGAGAATTGTGAGGACTCTAACAGCGACAACGACAACAACAACAACAACAACAACAAAATAAGGTACCAGTGACCCAGCCAGGAAACAGAGGATGAGAAAAGCTGGAGAAGCTGGGAGAAGCTACAGGTCAGAGAACTGCCTGAAAACACTCGTGAAGACTCCGCGAAGAACTTGATAAAGTCCCCCTAACTCTTCGCTTACCTCACACTCTTTTGTACCACTGCCCCTGCAATTCTCTTCTTTCCTCATTAATTAATTTTCAGTTGACACAAATTTTACATTCTTTTTATGTTCATGATGCTTGGAAATATGTGCACATTAATGGAATTAATCAATCTGACAGATGAACCCGTGGATCGTTTGGCATATTTATCAGTTTTTTGTGGTGAGAACATTTAAAATCTACTCTCGATGATGCTCAAGAACACACTACGTTGTCTTTAAGCAAGCCACCTCCTTGTACAATTGACTGAAGTTTATCTTTCCATCTATCCATAACTATCTTCTAAAAGAGCCCATTTACCAGTGGAAATGGAGCGCAGATGGGCCCAGAAAGGTGGATAGTTTTCTAAAGTGTAAAATATATGAGTCTTGACTATCCCTGTACTAGAGAATGGGGATGGGAGAAGCGAATGAGTATAACATTTTTGCAAAGAGAAAAACTCAGTGAGACAGAATACAAAGCATTTTCATATCAGATTGACACTGTCATAGGACTTCACACAAAGGAGCAAGGTTAAGAAGAAGGGTGAACAATGAGCCCTTTATTATTTCTGGATGCTGTATTGTAATACATAAACTGATAGATTTTATTAATTTAAAAGAGGATCTTTGAAGATCGTGTTTTATTCAGTGATAGAATATAGGCTTTTATTGTCTAAAATTGATTTTATTTCTAATAAACCCTAGGCTGCAAGGCGCTGGAGAGTTCAATGTGAAACAGTAATATGATGAACCATTGCAATATTTTTCATGCAGTTCAATGCTTCTTGTGTTATCCATCAAATTCATTTCCCTTGTAACTAAATCTGTCATAAATCTAGGCATCCAAATATGAAATATGTTTCCAAACAATAATCTACTGTCAATAAACTTAATAAAGCCTTCAAATAATACAACATTTTTGGGGTCTTTAAAATGCTGTAAGAAGTATTGATTATTGTGGCTGATTATGGCATTAACAATAATTTTTAAATAGGAATTGAGCTAAGGAGGGGTTCATTTGTCTTTAAATAACTACACAGAATCACAGGTAAATGCACATTCTGATAGAAATTTATATATACTACATACATAACAAAAGTTAATTTCCTTTTAAAAATTTAATGATTGTCTAAACATTTGAAACACATCTTAGGAATACAGAAATGTGCAATTTGGACTACAGATATGAGAAGGCCATTTTCCTAACTCAACAATAAGTGACTCATTTGTATCTGAGTATATCTTAATTACTTTTCTTTGCAAGACCTGCATTTTCTTCTCTTAGGAATACACTAGGGGAAAAAAATGCAATACAAACACTGGAGTTAGGAATAATACTTAATATTCATGTTTGGCTGCATTTTATATTTGAATCTACCCAATGCTTGGACTAAATTATATTAAGCATAGAAGGAAACTCATTTTTTCCTCTCTGATAGCTGAAAATATTTTCTACATAAAATAAAACATCTAGATTAGTTATAACATCTTAGCTTTGGTAATCTAGTAAGATTCAGGTTATTATGATCTTGAATTATTAATCTTGAATTATTAGTCAAATATTTAGGAACATGTGTTTCATTATTTAAAAGCTCTAGTGTAGTTATATCGAACATTTTTCATGTCTGTTATTCGATGTAAGAACTTGTGAGATATGCCGGGCATGGTGGCTCACGCCTGTAATCCCAGCACTCGGGAGGCTGAGACAGGAGGATCGTTGTGAGTTCGAGACCAGCCTGGGCTACAAAGTGAGCTCAAGGCCAGCCTGAATGGCATAGTGAGACCCTGTCTCAAAAACACCAGGGCCGGGGATCTAGCTCAGCAGCCTAAGTGCCTGCCTGGCAAGCGCAAGGTCATGAGTTCAATTCCCGGTGCTGCAAAAAAAACAAAACAAAAAGAACTTGTGAGATGCAAGGCAGTCATTGATTACCTGAAACATCATAAAGAAAAGAGTACCTTCACTCTATATATGAGAACAAAGAAGTCAGGAGGTTTCTTACTCTTAAAACTATCAACTTTGTTGATCTAAGAAAGGAGGAGCTAGGGTACTCTTGTTGAGAGTATCATTCATAGGAAAATCCTAACATAGTCTCAGGTTGAAAACTCTGATACCATAAGCATCAGATTGTGGACTGAAAACATGCTAGAAAGTAACAGATTAAGTGGTCTTTACGGAGTAGGCATTTACACTAAAGAAACTTGTCCAACAAACACTGAAGAATACAATTCACTTTACATATCCAGTGACCACTGGGGCAGATAAAAATAGTAAAGATGTAGTCCCTGACTTCAAGGCCTTGCAATCTGATTGGCAATCAAACCACATCTAAGTGAATCAAGAATAACACTAATAGACAGAGAGAAGAAAATAATTGCTGAAATTCCAGAGCATATGATAATTCTTCTCAGACTAGCACACAGTAGAATAATGTTTGAAAATGACAAAAATTCCTATTGTAATCTAGAAAAGAATACATTTTCAGTCATTGAATTGTATTGCCAAAATCCAGCCATTTTAATGTACTGTTCAGATAGTCTATCATTAACTTAATTTGTGATGTTGACTATCTCATTGTTTATTCTTATGTTTAATATTTCCTTATTTATCAGACAAAGGTACAGCATTAATGTCAATTGGTGCTAAAATATTCCTTAACAGATCATTCATTCAGCAATCTGATGACTTGTTTGTTTTTTCTTACTCATGCAAACTGTTATGAATTCAGTGTCCCAAATATTAGAAATAATTTCTGTATGGTTTTGTTTAAAAACAAACGTGTTTTTAATTACTATTAGAGATCATAAATAAATTTTCTCCATTCAAGACTGATTTCAAATTATCATACCTTTAATTTCAAGGAATCTTAAGTTTTATTATTTATCAAAGAGGGAAAATGTTTACTGCAATTTCTGTTGAGTAAAAACATTAAAGTGTGTCCCCATTCACCTATTCATTGAATCTGGCTTTTTTGATTCTTCCCTAAAGTCAAAATGATCGTGAAAGTTAAATGTCTTGAATCATTTCGGGATATCAAGGTAGCTACAACAACAGGACAATTAAAAGCACTGAAGAGAGAGGCCTTCCAAGACTGCTTTAGAAAGTGGCAAAAACTATGGGATAAGTTTGTTCAAAGCAAGGGGAAGCATTCTGAAGAGGATTAATGACAATGTGTCTTTTTCTGTAATAAGTTTTGTTTTTTTACACAATTCCAACATTCACTGTATTTTTCAACCGTACCCAATATCTTGAATTTTTGACAGCAATTTATATGTAGTATATGAATCAGTTATTGAAGAATTTTCATTGCACATGTTACTAAATTAAAAGAACATGAAACCTTCACAGCTCTCATATTGCAGAGGAAAAGACAGAATAAATAACGACAAATCTAACATGCAATTCAGAATTATTTTCTAAAAACAATGTCATTCTTAAAAAATAGGGACTTGGTCAAATGTCTTAATATGCCACCACATTATCAACTTTGTTGGAATATAGGTCAATTGTTGCATAATAGGTAAAAGCAAAGGGAAAGGAAAAAGGGGAAGAAGGAAAGTGCAAATCTTATC
>RJWT010012484.1:0-22424 GCA_004365215.1 Cuniculus paca
TAGCTATTACAAATTGTGCTGCTATAAACATGGGTGCACATATGTTGCTGTGGCATGATGTTTTCCATTCTTCTGGGGAAATACCCAGAAGAAGAGCTGTATTGAATGGGACCTCCTATCCAAGTTTTTTGAGGAATCGCCACACTGATTTCCACTGGTACTTGTACCAGTTTGCATTCCCACCAACAGTGAACAAGAATTCCTTTTTCCCCACAGACCTACCTGGTTGGTTTCTTGATGATAACCATTCTTTCTGGAGTGAGATGGAATCTCAGTGTTGTTTTAATTTGCATTTCTTGAATGACCAGTGGTGTTGAACATTTTTTATTATATTTGTCATTTGTAGTTCTTCATCTGAGAAGTATGTATTCATAAATTTTTCCCACTCTGTGGATTTTCTTTTCCCTGTATTGGTGTTTTCTTTTGATGTGCAAGGTCTTTTTAATATGATGAGTTCTCAGTTGTTGATTTATTGAAGTATTTGCTCTGCACAGTAGTTTTTTTCAACTGTGAATTCTGCCTATCTCTGTGTCTTTAAGATTTCTATCTACTTTGTTTTCCAGTAGATTTAGTGTTTCTGTTTTAATATTTAGATCTTTGATCCATTTTGATTTTAGTGCATGGTGATAGATGTGTCTAGTTTAATTGCTTGGAATGTGAATAGCCAGTTTTTCCAGCACCATTTGTTAAAGAGGCTCTCTTTCTTCCAGTGATCATGTTTGGCTCCTTTCTCAAGATAAGGTAACTGAGTGTGTTTGTAAATGTTTCTACATCTTCTATTCTATTCTATTCCATTTATCCTCAGGTTTGTTTTTTTTGCCAGTACCATGCTGATTTTATTACGGTAGTTTTGTAGTATAATTTCAAGTCAGGAACTGTGATGCCTCCTATTTTGCCTTTGTTGCTCAGGACTATCTTTGCTATTATAGGTAACTTTTGGTTTCAGATGAATTTTAGGAATGTTTTCTCTCAATCTGTGAGGCATGTTAATTGTAGTTTGATTTGAATTGTACTAAATATGTGTAACAGTTTTTAGAGTATGGCCATTTTCACAATATTGATTCTTTCGATGCACGAGCAAGGAATATTTTTCCATTTTCTGAAATCCTCTTTGATTTCTTTTTTCACAGTACTGTAATTTGCAGTGTATAAATATTTTACTTTCTGTGTTAGATTTTTTCCTAAATATTTCATTTTTTTGGATGCTATCGTGAAGGTTGTTATTTCCCTAATTTTTTTCTCAGAGAGTTTGTCATTTGTGTATAGGAATGCTATTGAGTTTTGAGTGCTGACTTTGTATCCAGCTATGCTACTGAATTTGGTCATTAAATCTAGAAGTCTTTTGGTGGAGTTTTTGTGTCTTCTGTGTGGATGTGGAGTATCATGTCATCTGCAAATAATGATAGTTTCACTTCTTTGTATTCTATCCTTATTCCTTTTGTCTCTCTTTTCTAATTGCTCTAGCTAATGTTTCCAGAACTATGTTGAACAGGAGTGGTAATAGTGGACATCCTTGTCTTGCTCCTGATTTTAGGTTAAAGCTTTGAGTTTTTGTCTATTTAGTATGATGTTGGCTGTTGGTTTGCTGTAGATGGCCTTTATCAGATTGCAGTAAAGATCGTCAATTCTGATTTTCTGTAGGGTTTTTTTTTTTATCATGAATGAGTGTTGGACTTTATCAAAAGCCTTTTCTGCATCTATTGAGATGATCATGTGATTTTTGTCTGTGGCTGTTTGATATGGTGTGTTACATTTATTGATTTGCCTATGCTGACCCATTCCTGCATTCCTGAGATGAATACCACTTGGCCATGGTGCATAATCTTCTTGATGATTTGCTACGTTCTGTTTGCTAGTATTTTTTTGAGGATTTTTGCAGCTGTGTTCTTTAGGGAGTTTGGCCTGTAGTTCTCTTTTTTGTGTGAGTCTTTTTATGGTCTTGGTATCAGGGTAGTACTTGCCTCCAAGAATGAGTTAGATTTATTTTCTTTTGAGTTAAATGTGTTTCTTGTATACAGTATATTATTGGATTTTTTTTCTTGATCTACTCGCCTGCCTATTTCTTTTGATTGGATAATTGAGATCATTTACTTCAATGATTATAACTAATATGTATTCTTTTATCTTTGTCATGTTATCTTCTTGTTGTTGGTTAACTACTTTCCCCTTCTGTTTAATTGCTTGCCCTGCTTGATAGTTTCTTTCTGTTGTTGTTCTTCTTATTGTGGTCATTTTTATCTCTTTCTAGAATATTTTTCAGTACTCTTTTTAGCATTGCTTTGGTGGTCAGGAATTTCTTCAGTTGAACTTTGTCATGGAAGTATCTTATTTCTCCGTTAATTTCAAAAGATAGTTTTGCAGGGTACATCAGTCTGGGCTGGAAGTTGTTTTCTTTCAGGAGTTGATATTGGTCACTCCAAACTTTTGTTGACTTGATGGCTTGTATTGAGAAGTCTGCCATGGTTTTGATGGGCTTTCTGTTATAGGTGATCTGTTTGTTTTCTCTAACAGCTTATAATATTCTGTTGTTGTACTGAATTTCTGGGATCTTGAGTATTATACATCTGGGTGTAGATTTATTTTATTTATCACTAGTTGGAAATCTATATTCCTCACTTATCTATATGTCATCTTCTATTGGAAAATTTTCTGTTACTTCTGCACGTAATGTTTTAATGTCATTCGGGTTGACTTCTCCTTTTCCATTGACACCTATCAATCTTATTTTTTGTTGCATTATCTTGCAGCTGTTGAATTGTTATTCACTGGTTCCTTCTTATTTTCAAAAGCTCTTTTCTTTTGTGATTGCTAGCTGAAATCCTGTCTTCAAGGTCTGAAAGTATATCTTCAGTTTCATTCAAGCAGTTTTGCCAGCTTTCTTTGGAATTTTTAATGTCCTATGTAGCTCTTTGAATCTGCTTCATGCATTATAATTCTTTCCTATATTGTTTATTCAAGGTTTCCATCATTTTACTGTGCTCTTCTATTTATTTATCTATGTGTTCTTTAAATATGCTCAGCAATTCTTTCATGTGGTTATTCTTTTTTTACCTGAAATATTATTATTATTATTATTATTATTATTATTATTATTATTATTTTGGTACTGGGAATCAAACTCACAACCTTGCACTTGCCAAGCAGGTTCTGTGCTGCTGAGCTATATCCCTGGCCTGTGAGAGATTATTTCTGATCTGATTTTCTTTACAGCTTCATGGAGTTGTTTCTTTTCCTCAGTTTTATCATTTGAGAAATTTCAAGTGTGGAATTTCCAATTTATTCATGTGTATGTCTCCTAGACTTGTTTTGGGTGTGCTGGATATGTGAGATTGCATTTTGCTTCTTCATCTTGACATTTTCATTTTTCAAAAAAATTTTTCTTTTTTTCTGTGATGATTCTTGTGAGTTTTGGTGGTAGGTAGCAATATCACTACTATCAAGGAATATCATTCGTATCACTTTTATCTAGTGATAGGAAAAGTCTGTTCTTCAGGGATATATTCTGTGTATAGAAGGTTCCTGGTTTGTGTCTATCCCAATATCCTACCTTCTCAATTACTTGAGAGTGGATTTTTGATTTGCATTTGGCGGAGTCTCCAGTCTTTTGGTGTATTGCTCTGGTGGGGTTTTTACCCCAGAATGTTTCAATATTGTTACACAAGGGAGAACAACTGATTACAACAGATATGGCATCCTAGCTACAGTAGTACAGTTAGCAATACTGATAGCATCAAGCACCATTTAGAAATTGACAAACTCTGGTAACTATTGATTTTGTATTTTATAACATAAAAGCAAAGTCTGTAGTTATATAACAGAACCAATTGTAAATTAGGGATTTGTATGCAAAGTATTTCCTTTTGTTAGAGTGGATTTACCCTGGGTTCCTCTGGGTAAGCCAGTTGCCAAGTCACAGGTGCTTCCGGTGCTGGCTGTCTGTCCTGCCTTGTACGGGAAGGGGCCAGGCACCTGGGTTCCTCCAGACTGTGGTTCCCAGGTTGGTGGAGAGGAGACAGTGGGGTTTCTCACCTCCTGCACAGTTCATCAGGGTTCTGGGGAGTGGTGGAGAGGCATTGGGTGGGGTTTCACCCCTCCCATGTGGCTCACTCAGGGTAATCCTTTTGGAAATCTCTAGCCAATCAAAAGTATTCAGGCTCTTCTTGCCTGGAACAAAGAATTGGATGAGATAAGCCAATAATGGTGCCAAAAATTTATTTGAAAAGTGCAGGATAAGTGGGTATGGAACAAATCAGCTCTGCAGAGTAAACTTAGGCTGAACAAAGAGAAAAAGAGGATTAAAACAAAAATGAAATTACATGCTGTATCTGAGAAATGTGCAAACTCACACATAATAGCACCTTTATGTGATGGGTGCTGTTTTTTTCATCTCCTGAAAGCTTGAAAGAAGTCTTGTATACAGATTCCTGGTATTGCCCTGGGCTCTGTTAATTAACAGGTCCTGTTCATTTCCCCCAGCCAGCTTTGCCACACCCTATCTTCACTATCTGAATAACATACTGTAAGTCCCTGCTTGGCTTTTTCTCAGCAGTGGCAACACAGTGCCAATGTAATCCCCTAGTCCTGAGTGACTCAGGCTGAAGCTGGTGCCTGATAGCAGGTCTTGGTACTGTGATTACTGTCCCCACCTTTTAAGAGAATTTACCCTAATCTGCTAACCAGCTGCCCAGCTATTTTGTGTATTTTTCCCTCATCAACTCTAGAACTTTGGCAGTGTTAAGCCACCAGAGCAGCTGCTCTGGGATTGAGGTTCAAACTCCCAGACCTTTTCTACGTTGACTTCCCAGGCTGCTTATACAGTGCACAGCTACATCCTGGGGTACTTGTAAAGCTGACTCTCACCTCTCTCAGCTTGTAACCACCAGAAGGTTGCTAAGGAATTAGAGACTGTATTTTTTTTGGTGCTGGGGATTGAACCCAGAACCTTGTACATGCAAGACAAGAGCTCTACCACTGAGCCACACTCCCCATCTCCCTCAGGAATTAGAGCCTTGTGTCCTTCCCAATTGCATAAGATTGGAGTTCAGTTCTCTGTGACTCTGTGAGCAGGGAAGTTACTTCACTGTGCCTCCCAGTTGGCAACTTGTGAGCTGTAGTCTCTTCTCTGTAGCCTCTTCCATATCAGTTAATACTATTTTCTTCCCCTCTTGTCAGTTCACTCCTTGTTCCCATGACCCTTCCCTTGCTTCAGTCCCTTTCCATGCTGCTGTCCTCCAGACTCCAGACACATGGTGCTGCAGAAGCTGAGCTGTTGGAATTCCCTGCTACGCTGTCTTGTCCTTTCTCTTCTGTATTTCTTGTTGATGTTATCTGAGTCTATCCAATGTGGCTCTTCTTTTACTAAGCCGTGTTGAGTTTTGTAGATCATTCCTTCTCAGTGTATCTGTCCTTAGTTTCTGTGATGTGACTCTTCCTCTAGTCAGCCAAATTGAATCTTGTATTCTAGAATTGTGCCTTATCAAAGAATGGCACATTGTTTGACTAGCATTTCTGCTCTCCCCTGCAGAGTGGAAACAATGCAGAGCCAACTCCGAGTTGGTGGTGGCTGAGCTAAGGTATGGAATCTACAGTTGTGGAACTGGTCGAGGGACTAACTGCTTATTTGAGTGTTCCTTAACTTTTAAAGTAATTTTCACACTCTCCCATTTTATTGAATGTGGTTTTGGTGATTGACATTAATCAGTCTCAAACTTTCCCTCATCCTTGTGGTATTTGCACACATACTAATTTTGGGTATGTTCTACTGAAAATATTTTTGCCACCAGTCTTTTTTAAAATCTGTGTTGAACTTCAGAGTAATTTCACAATATTGTTAGTTTTTTACTTGAACTTTTGGTAAAAGGAAAGTTGATGTTTCTCTATTTTAATACAAATTAATCAAAATGTAGTTAGGACATTTTAAGTGCATTTTTTAAGTATGCTATATATTCATAATTTTATATTTCTGTTCCTCTTTATTTGCAATGTGGAATATTTTTTATTGTAACTTCCAACACAATTGAATGATGGAATGTAAATACAGTAAGTGCCTTTCATCAAAATTTCCAGTTTCTGGAAATGTTCATAATTTAAATAATTATGTATCTTGACTTCATGCCAATTAAGTTTGCTCATCTAGGGACTGAATTTTAATGAGTTACTTGAATGAGTTTTCACTGATAGAATCTTTTGGCAAGGACACTATCAAATGAGAAAAATAATCTACTGTATTTTCCTTTCTTCAATATTTGAAAGAGAGAGATAAGTACCTCCTAACCAAATAAATAGAGCAAATGGAAGCACTGCATAGAAGATGAATTAGAGCCTGAATAGTTTAAATATATTTGCAGATAATTTACTTAATAACATTTGGAGTGTGTGATTTATTTAAAAATATAATAATCATTAGTCCACTCTCTTCAATAAAATTAAAACAAGCACTGTGGCCCACTCTGTCACGCTTGGATCAGTTCGCTAGCTTTAGATTCCCTGTTCATCATAATTCTAGAGCTCACTTTATTTTAAAAAAAAGTAATAAAAATTGAAGAATGTTTTACAAGGCTTCCAGTGTTAAACTGTAGGCTGCATGTGTCTCCCTGGGACTGGACAATGCAGAGTTCCCTCGAGGAAGAGGATTTTATTAACTAAATGCCTAACAGCTGTCTCACAAACATGAGCCTAGATAAACCAAACAAACTGTAAATCTGTGCACCCTGCATGAAAGGCCACATAATACAAACTGATTACTTTAGGGCTTGCATTAATGTGGCTGTGAATAAAAATAACTAACCACAACAAATCCTTGCCTAATTCTAACAACTACTGATGAGAAAATCTAGACAGATGGATCATTATGAGGCATGGGCTTATGATGCGTTAGCATGGTGATCAAAGTAGGGGAGGATGGCTGATGAGTGGTGTAGGGAATAGAATCACTAATCTCCACCAAGCAAGAGTTCTAATGTGTCTTGGGAAAGCCAACCATGTGATTTTTTTTTAAAGCTGGATTTGGTAGCAACACAATAAATTTTGTATAAGCACAAGGAAGAGCAAACAACTTTTGATTTACATTTTAATAAAGAGAGGCTTTGAATGGAGCAATTTTCCAAAGATTTGAAAAAAAAAATATAGTTCCATGTTTTCTGAAATCTGCCATTTATATTGAAATGTTAAATGCAATCATTTTAACATTGATTATTCCTGGAATATAACAGTCATTTAGTAAATACGTTTTAATGAATTAAGAATCGACAGACATAATCTCCTTTTAACCCAAGGGTTGGGAAGCGGAACATGCCAAGATTTTCTGTTAATGGATTACTACTACAACAGCAGATTTATAACCTGAGAAAGCAGTTTTATATGAGAAATGTATATTTATAAGTGTTTTATTCTGCAAGTTAAGGAATAAAGCTTATAACTAAGATACATTTAAGCAATGCTTAGTGACACTATTTCTTCTATGGTCTTCCCCTTCCCTCTTTACCGAAGCCTAGTGTCAGGATTCATTCTGCTGGTGAGAAGCTAGCAAATTATTCACCTTTGGTGGACCATCTCTCCAGCCAAAAGGTTCCATTAGGTGCCAGAGTACTTTTCTGGAATCCTTGCCTAGAGTGATGATCCACTAGTACCAAAAAGAGACAATTTCATCCAAAAAAGTGAACAGTTCACTTTTTCTTTCATGAATGCAATTTTATTTTCAGCCTTGTTAAAGCACAGTAAGATTGTCAGCACTGTTTCAATTTCTTAGATGTAGAAAGCAAGATATTTTGGAGATTTTTCTATATATTCTTGGTAGAAAGACAAATACTATTTCAGAAAAGAATTTTTTCAGAGTAGAAGGGCAACAATAGAATAGGTATGACAGCCTGCTTTATCAACAGCTTTTCTGCAGAACCCAAGTGTATCATAATTCTTTGTCAGTATGTTGTAAAATATAATTAATTAGATTTTCTTTTTAAGTTCCAGAAGGGCAAGGCAAATTCTAATGATCACCATTGAATATACACGATTTCCTAATATGGTATTATATTTTCTTCTGATACTCTATTAGATATCTGCCCCTTAATTGGCATACGCTAGAGAACAATCCACTGGATTACTGTAAGTGGTACACAGCTCCTGGGTCAGTGCCTATGTTTGTTTAGCTTCCTCTGTACATGTTCAGATATACGTGTGTATCAGGTGGAAAACTCAGAAATCATATGATATTCATTCACATCTTGTCTCTCTAATTACCATAAGAGACATTCCTCTTAAAAACTAATGTTAACTGTAAATTTCTGAAAAGCTCACTAGAAAAATCAGTTTATAAAGTAAACTGTGGTTGACCTACTGTAATAAGAGAGCACACCAATTAGAATTAATAATGTCTCAAAGAGCAAATTAAGACAGGGTGTTTAATCAATGTCAGTGTCTGGGCTGAGTTTTGAAACACGTCTTTCAAGATTGAGAAACTATTGAGATTGAGCAGGTTTAATGATATAATAGTTTTGACTGATGTGGATAGTAAAATAATATTTTTTACTGAGTTTTAAGCAAACTATTAATAAATATGGTCTTTATTTGGTTCAGTCTTAGCTTCCACTACAAATATTTCTTGGAGCAAGAAACTAGGTTAATTTCTGTTAGTCCAAGTATTGTTTAACACAGATTTAGATTGAAATCTGTATTGTTTTCAATTCTTAATAATTTCATTTTCAAGTTACTTTCAAATTTATTTTTAGTTTGGTATATGTATAATAAATGCTGTCAGGAAATGTAGCAAAAGTGGTTGGCAAGTGCCTGCATGCCAAGAATGAGGTCCTGAGTTTGACTCTCAATGCCAAAAAAAAAAAAAAATCAATCAATATTATAACAAACAGCCACTCTAAACTTTAAGCTGGCTTCCAAGTATGTTAAATATTTGTTTATTAACACATGAGAAATCTTTTATCTCTTCCATTTTAATAAAATAATGTGTTGGAAAATAGTTTAAATGGGGAGCCAGGCATGGTGGCTCACACCTGTAATCCCAGCACTCGGGAGACTGAGACAGGAGGATCGTTGTGAGTTCGAGACCAGCCTGGGCTACAAAGTGAGCTCAAGGCCAGCCTGACCGGCGTAGTGAGACCCTGTCTCAAAAAGACAACGGCAGGAGATTTGGCTCAGCGGCCTAAGTGCCTGTCTGGCGAGCGCAATGAGTTCAATCCATAGTTTAAATGGGGAAATGAATGACTTTTAGAAGTAATAAAAATTATAAAATTATACAACTCCTGCAAAGTTACTATTTATACTAAGCATACCCTGCATTGTATAAAGCCTTATTTTTTTAACTTATTCAAGATAACAATTATTTCTGTTACTTCCAAATATTTCCAGTTCCAAGTGTCATTAGTACTTACAAATTCATTTCAGTTTGGAAGTTGCAGATTGTTCGATATCTCCTTTCTCCTTACAAGCAGCCATCTCCCAACACATCAGCACATGTAATACATACAGACATATATTCTTGAAATTTTAGAAAATACTTTGTGCTTTTCAAGTATTTATTAAAAAGAATTATTTTTTTAATAAATAAACATATTTTTAAGCAATTACCCCTCTATATATTATATAGTTATCAAGTTAAATTCTAAAACTAAATATCCTCTTAAAGGGCAGAGATTACAGCTCAGTGGCACAGTGCCTGCTTGGCAAGCACAAGTGCCCCCCCTAAAAATAATAAATAAATAAGTCAATAAATAAATAAATATTCTCTTAAAGCCTATCTACTGTTCATCTTGTAATTATGAGTCATGTTTATTTTTCAAATGCCATCATTTTGTTTTCAGAGAATTTATGCTATGCTCTCTTGGCATTTTCTTTTACTTTGTTCAATAAAGTATCCTCTGCTACCCTTGTTCTTTTCCTTGTTCCTTTCCACTTTTATCATTCATATTTTGACCTAGTAGGTATCTCTATTTATTATGCATGTGTATCATTGAAATGAGATGAAGTGTTATAGTGTCTGAATGGGTTTCCATTTTGCTGGTTAATCTTTGAGAGATTGAGCTGAAAAATTTTAAGATTATTGTTTTAATAAGTTCTAATAAGCAGTTGTCTTCCACTTATTTCAGAGAACTAGATACTCTATGAAACATGTGGACTCTATTAATAAGTACAGTGAACATAGATGACTGGCAACGTTATCATTTCCAACATCAGTTTACTAAGTGGTTACTAAAGCACTAGAGTCATATGTCTTTTGGGTGGCAGAACCATCCTGCTAGGGAAGTTAAATAGGTCAGTGAGAGCTCAGACAGAAGAAAGACAGCTGACAATACGTGTGTGTGTGTTTGGGGACCATGCATTTTTAAACCATAGCTAACTAGACTTACACATACTTTGAAGTCCAGCAGTTAGCTAAATAATGCAAGTGTCTGAAAAGCAGTTTACACTCTCCTCCAAACCTCTTGAGTTGTAATGTTGGTTGTTGAAGTTACAAAAGTAATGTTTTGCAAAAATATTTATTCCCTATGTTATTGAAGTTTATTCCATATATTCATTAAGATGGCTTGTAATAGTTTATGGTTTACAAGACTTATGGCATATATATTTTGAAGTTTCCATTTTGGATTACAGAGGCTCATTTTCCATTCAAGAAAACAAAAGGTCATTATATTTAAGATTTTTTTAAGGGTTCTCAAAATTAAATGTTCAAGATTTGTCTTTTTCCATATTCAGTATTTGTCTTTTTCCATATTCCATATTCATCCCTTCCGATAACTATAAAACCTGTGCTATTTTTACCATATTTCTGTGGGAAATGGGACAGTGAATTTGGAACAGTTCATTCAGAGATTCTAAGGTTGAATTTGTATGCACAGTCCTTATCTTTCTCTTTTTCCAAGTTTGCAAATGGAGCTCAACGTTTAGCTGAGTTTATTTAGCAAAATGATTGTTACAAAGATTTGGTTACCATTAATGATTCTTACCTGCACATTAGCTGTGAGAACAAACTTCTTTAGTGTTATTATCAGAAATGTTCAGTCTCTTCAGAGCCACCTGGACATAATAGAAAAATGAAACACTGCCAAATTCTCAGGGCTCAGAGTTATTTTGTGTTGTTAAAGGAACTCTCACTGCATGAAAAAGAAAAGAGAAAAAGGAAGCTTGTATTTTTGTGCTGTGACAGAGTTCTGTCAAGTGGTTCCAAAAATGGAATGTGATTGCTTCCATATGCAACCCATATTATATTTGGATGAACTTATATCTCACAGGACACAACCATTCTGTAGGAAGAGAAGTTATTTAAAGAAATGGAACATCTGTGTTTTCAGCACTAGCTCTATCAATGAACAGTTAACTCTTTGTTTAGATGATGAAACCTTTAGGAAAAAACAATTTAAATGTTGAGAACTATACTTCGACTTTTTTTTTACCATATTAAAAAACTCACTTGAGTATTCTTGTGATTTATTCACAAGCTAAAACTTGTGATTATTAACCATGAAAAATAAAAGATGGGCAAAGTAACTCGCATTCTGAAATCTTACAACTTGCTTATTTTTTTCTTTTCTTTTTTTATTTTGAAGAGAAAAAAACCAAATGAAATAAAACAGAATAGAGTCAATCAAAATAAAGCAGTAAATGTACAGGACTTCAAAGCAAGATAAAACGAAATCAATAATGGCTACCATAATGCCTCTTGTTATCTTCAAAATAACTGCCCATACCATTAGGCATAATAAAATCAAACAAAACAGAAGAGAATGAGACCAATCAAAACAAAACAGTGAAAGCAATACAGATCTTCAAAACAAGATAATAGGAAATCAACAATGGCTACCTAGTATATTTTGTTATCTTCAAAGTAGCTGCCTATACCTTCAGACATTATACAATCAAACAAAACAAAATAGAATAAAATAAAACAAAACAATGACTTCAAAACAACTTTTTAGCAGATGAAATGGTCATTAATTTGACATGTGGGTGTACATGTTCATAATTCCAGTGCTTTTCAAGCAACTTTTTTTTAAAACTAAAATTATCTTTCGAAACTGTTAAGAACCCATATACGAAGGGTACTTGAAAAATAAATAAAGGACAATGAATTGGAAAAGTTTGCCCATGCTGTTTCCTTTCCCAAATCTCTCCATCTTCCCAGTACTTTCCTGTCCCAATACTCCAGAGTCTGCCAGATCTTTCCCATTCTGGCTCTGATTTCTAGGTCACTCATCTTTTGTGAAGACCTCATCCATAGGTACTGTTCCTTTATTTCTGCTCCTGTAGCAATATGGTCCAGTCTCAGTGGAAGTACTCTACACAGTCTTGTAGAAGGTTACTAATCTGCCTTCCCCCTATAGAATGAGTTCTTTACAAACTGGATTTTTATTTACTTGAGAGTGTTAGCAGGCACCTTGGGTGCTCAGAAATGTTTGTTAGAATGAGTGAGTAGTATAGAGCACCACTTTTAAAGGTATTTGCCCCCCATGTAATATCATTCAAGTTCTTTTCTATGTATAATGTAGTTTAACATTCTGCAATTGAAATTTTCTTTTCCTTACAATTCTTTTTAACTCACCCATTCAATTTTAAACTCTTCCACTTGAGTCTTCATGTCATCTCTTATTCTTTGTTTCCCTGCTTCTGCCTTATCTTCAGAAATCTTCAGAGAGAAAATGACTTTTTCTCTCAGTTCCTATCAGAAATATTTTAAACATTTTTTCTCCTAATCTCCAGCAAAATGTTCTCTGTCCTTTAAATGGTTTGTTGTTTCACAAATGCCTTGTTTTTATTTCCACGGTTTGCTTATCTTTCCATGAGAAAAGCTTTTCCTAGTCCTGTTATTTCCAATAAGTACATTCATAGACCTCCCCTTGAACTCTGCAAGTCTATTTGGGTCCTGTTGTTCTCAGAATTTATGTGGGAGGCATGGGGATATATACAACCTATAGCAATATTTTCTGTTACAAGGCATGGTAATACTTTCTTTTAATGTGTCAAACATTGCAAAAAGTTTTTGATACTGAATGTTGATGACAGTATTTAGGATGTGCTGGTACAAACATGAACTTAAAGACTAACCTTCATGAATGGTAGTGTTGATCAAAGAGCCTCATAGTGCATCCTGTTTTAGTATGTGTTTAGCACTAAAAGTGACTTGTGAACATTACTCACACAAAATGCCCATTGCAGTGCTATTTAATATAGTGAATAAATAGAAACTACTTAAATTTCAACCACAAGTAAGTTTTCATTCATATATGGTCATCTATACAGTGAGATGTGGCTTACTTATTAAAAGGATGTGCAAATATTATACATGTTAACATAGACATAGATTTTTATACAAAGAAAAGGGGATTTCAAAGGGTAACATGCTATGTTTTGTAATAACAATGTATGTGTATGCATTGTAAGGATAAAAATTTGAAGTAAAATACCACCGTTTTAGTCATATTTATCTCTGGATGGTGGGTTTATAGCCATGTTATTTTTCTTGTGTGTATGTTGCAGATACATGTTTTTAAAATTATAATAAACTGTACTTTATTGCATATTTAATGAAAAATAGAAGGAAGATAGATTAAGAGACTGTTAGATTGCCTATGGAGAAGGTATTATTTCTGGTAAACATTCATAATGAACTGGTGGGAGATGTATTTTCAAGTGCCTGGTATAAGGGCAAACTCACCAACTAGAAATCAGTATCAGCATCCATCCTGGGTTGATGCAGCACCATAAGACAGCACTACAAAGAGTTGGCTGCATTGTCAGCACTTGAACAATGAAGAACAGGGTTAAGTCATAATTCTAGAATTAATGCAAAGCTCAATTGTATCTACTGATGGAATCTGGTGAGTGAAAACTGAACTCAAGAACTTGAGGTGTGTCTTCATACCAGTGGCAGCTAGTGGGGAGGATAGCATGGTATACGGGTAAGAGTCCCAGAATTTGAGAACATTAATAGCATTCTGGAGCCAAACACCTGGGAAGGAATATCTGTTTAACATCCCGAGTCTGTGAACAAATCTGTGATTTGGAAACCAAGGGTTGGCATGGGGATAGAGTGGTGCTGACTCATGACTGTGGGACAGGAGCCCAGGATGTTAGGTTATGGCAAGGTCACAAATGGAGTCATTAACTGAAAGAAGCACAGGCAAGAACTGGATCCATCCTCAAAATATTGTGTTCTTCATGTAATATAGGTGGGTGGAGAAGCTCAAAATAGTTCCCTAGAGTATGATCATTTTAGGGCTTTGATCTCTCCAGTAGAGTTTAAAGTAATCAAGATTCAGATCTGTTTGGGTGCCACCAGCTAAGACACTCACAAGTCACTGAACAATTACTGTGCACCTTTCAGTGCTTATTTTATATTCTTGCTGGACTTGCCTGCTTTAAACTCACAGCAGAGATCAAGTTGGGAGGAAGGGAATAGTATTTCAGTAGATTACTAAGAATACAAAATGGTAGAACCTTTACAGAACAGATACATTATTTGAAGGAAATAACTATTCATGGGGAAATACTAATAGTCTTATAAGATAAATGGTAATGTGGCTGGATTTTGTAAGAATCTGTGGAAGTCAAATTCTTCCCTTAGGGAAGGAACTTCATAGACAGGATTGCCTCTTCTGCATAGGATTTGAATTTATTTTTAAAATATTTTTTGTAGATTTTTCTCCTAAGCAGCATGATTCTTAAAATCTCATCACATGGCCTAGCCCTTTCATTTTAACCTCCTTTATTAAAACAACATTTAATAGTTTCCACTTGGTATCTTGATCTTCTTATTAAAATATAATATTTGAAAAATAAAATAATGACTGTTAAGTAAATATAAAACAACTGCAGTATGTGAAGTAGTTTACATATTTAACTTACTAGTTAATGGGAGAACAAAATAAGTACATTTGATCAGCTCAGAGAGCATTTGAGAAATATATATTCATAGACTTTGACAAAGAAATGTTAGGTTAAGATAGGTGAGTTATTACTTTTTAAAAAAATGAATAAATGTCCAAAAACCATCAATTTTGGATTATCTCTTTTCCAAAGATATTTATTTGCACCTTTATCAGAAATTCCAACCAATTAGCAAATAAAATTAATAAATTTGGGAACTTTAATCAATATTAAGCAATGCTTTGAACTGAATATATTCCCATAGATAATCCTTAGGTGACCTTTAACCACAAACAGCTTTGAATAAAGTGTCACCTAGCTTTACACTTTGTGTCCAAGCTTTAAATAATTTTTCTTGTTCTCTAGACTTCTATTATTTTTTCTAGTTTATTTTCTTAATCCTCCAGATTTCCCTAGCAAATTCATTATTTTGTCAGTACTTCATAGGTTGAGAGGGGTGCCTTGGCTTAAAATCGAGAATGATTGTGTGGTGCTGACAAGAGAGTAAATACATAAAAGCAACCTTGAATGAAATGTAGTTTTTAATGTGATAAGGGAAAACCTCTACTACTATCTCTGAATATTTATCTCTAATATATTAGTAATGACTTAGGTCATACGTGGAAAAACGACATCCATGTGAAGTTGTTCTTGTGCTCTTTCCTTCATAAATTGAAAATAATCAAAGCACATTCCATTATTTTTGTGTTTTATGTTAAATTACTGGACCACTATTGTACTTTTGTAGGAAACTGGTATTGATGGCCATTAAATTCTCATGTAAATCCAAGATTCTATAAGCAAGTAATTTTTGAAACATACAGTTATTTCCGCAAAAGTCAAAGATAAGTTCAACTTTTTTCAGTGAAAGATATTTTAATCTATTGTAAATCTGTTGTAGAATTATTTGTAAGATGAATCATAGCTTCTTTTCTTTATTTTCCTCTCTTCAGTAGCGTTCTTTTTCTCTGTGTTATTTTCCTTGACAGTCCCAAATTCTTCCTATCATTTCCAGACTGCTAAGAAGAAACAAGTATTTGTTGTTATTGTGTGTCTCAATGCGATCATTAGAAATTTTTCTGACTTTCTCATTAAAGCCACTCTCGCCAAATTTGGCATCACAAAAGAAAAGAAAGCATTAAGTGATAACATGAAGAATTTTTAGTTAGTGGAAATATACTTCTGATTCATGAATTAACTGAGATAAATATGATTTATGTTCTATGTTAGAGCTGGAAATATCATGGGACTTTGGTTTAGTCCTTTCACTCTATAGGAACAAAAATAAGGAGAGATTTAGAGAGATGCTGTGATTTTGTTAACTCAACTCAAAGGGATACACTTTGTTTTATCTTTTAGTATCAACATTACATATTTAGGAAACCAGCCTGCTTATATATGTCTTAAATATATATTTTAGCAATCACAAGAGAACAATATTACATTTCATTTTTTCTTGAAATAAGAAAAAAGTTGTCCTCTTTGTATTTAATAAGTATATTGAACTTAAGGATTAGCAGTGCTCATGATAAACTGTGCACATATGGGGACGAAATTCTTTAGAAAGTCATCAGACAGGCTACCACACTGCATTAGTCTGCCAAAAGACTATGCAGACTCCAAAAAACTCACAATGTGTGTCTTTTTTTATCCTGAGTGTGATGCAGTTCTCATCCCCAGTTTTTCAGAGGGAGGTCTTCTGCTCTTAACTGCACAAAGTCTTGAACGCTATATTTAGTTATATTTTTCTTTGTTATGTTCAACCAGATCTGATTTCATGGTTTCTATTGCTTTTACTAGAAAGACATGTGCTAATGGCTCACAAAGACACCTGTATTTTTTTTTTATTTTTCATTCACCCAGAGCACAAGACATCTGTGTTCAATTGTCTGAACAAATCTTCCTCTTCAGTGAACTTAGAAAAATCAGTAGTATAACTATCTCAACTACTTTTTTATATACATATACATACACATACACATATGTTGTTTTTTATAATCACCTTTATTCAGGTATAATTTCCAATGATGAAACGCAGCCACTTTTATGTACAGCTTGATGAATTTTGAGAGATGTTTAACCTATGAAATCACGTATTCAAAATAGCAGAACATTTCCATCCACCTATACAATTCTGTAGCAGCTGTCACTTTTGGCTTCATGTAATGCTTGTTTAGACACTTGGTCTTTTGTCTTCCTGAGATGATGCTATCTGTTAGACCAGCCTAGCAGATCTGAAGACCTTTTAAAATAGAGAACAGGTGTGAATGTGACACAATAGAACTTGGGTTAAAGTTTTAAATGACTGAATCACTACACTGAATCTTATATTTGTCCCTGCCAGTGGCTCCTATTTGAAATGAGCCTCCTCATATTCATCTAATTCTACAATACATTGTTAGAAAGAGGAGCAGATGCCTTCCCAAATCCTTCTAATGATCAATTTCTGCCCTAAGGCTAAAAAAGCTTGTTTAGATTACTAGTTATTAAAATATGTCCACCATTTTTAGAAAGATGACTGGGTTGGTTGCTTGATTTTATGCTCTTAAAACCTTGTGTCATGATGTGACAGGTGCAGTTGTTTTATAGGTGTGGACTGCAAAGCTAGCACTGCAAACATTGTTTACTTATAAATCATCATGACAGGATTTAAATTATCCTCCAGTAAGCCAGTGTTGAAGTTTGAGTCATGGTACCAAAGACTAAAAGAAACAGACTTGTATTGTTCCGCTTAAGGAAGGATGAAGACCATTAGAAGGCTATAAAAATAAAAGTATTCAGTGAAACAATTAATTAAATAAAAATAATAATCAGAGGGAAATTTTTTTAGTAATATGATTCTGTTGGTTTGGGAAATGCCCTATTCCTATCCCCAAAGTCTGGTTTTATTTTATTTATTTTTTTCATTGAAAGCAGTTCTGTTCTGTGAAAAGAGAAAAAAAGAAAAAAGAAAAACACAAAGTCATATAACTTGATAGACAGTATTCTCATTAGATATTCACTTATTTCCTGCTGATGATCCTTTTGACAAAAATCCCATCATCTCTCTGGGTAGCTTTCTCTCTTTGCCCCTGTAAGAAGAAGGGGCTAGACAAGATAAAGCCCTATGACATTTCCAGCCCCAACACATAACGTAAATCATGCTTACCTCAGTTAAATCATGGATTAGAAACTCTTACTGTTGGAAGACTTTAGTTTTTGTTTTGATCTTGTTTTTTTGAGTGCTGGGATTACAAGTGCCTGCCACCTTGCTGAGAGTCGTGGGGACTTTATGAGCCACTGAGGCCATTACAAAAAATTGGAGGTCTCCCACTAAATATATGTTAATTTGAAGTAGTTTTAAATGCAGATGTGTATTATATATTTCTACAAATATACCGACATGGAGAAAGGGGACTTTTTATCTAATTGTACAGTCAGGCATTAGGTTGCAGTACTGAGTAGAATTTGAAGTTCGGTGTTATGTTTCTAGCGACACAAAGAAAATGAACAATAACCTACTGCCTAGTGGAGGAATAGATTAAACTTGCCTGTCATTCTCCAAAGTGGGTGCTGGTAAACAAATGAACTATACATGGCTTGCTTGTCCTCTTTTCTTTTTTTTCCTCCTTTCTTTCTTCCTTTTTTTTTTCTTCCCTTTAAGCTGAGTATTGAACCCCAGCCTTCATTCTGAGCTACTTCCCCAGTCCTTGTATTTTATCTTTATTTTGAGACAGGTATTGCTTAACTACCTAGATTGGATTCAAACTTGTGACCTTCCTATCTTCCAGAGTGCTGGGATTATATGTGCGCACAACCACACCTGGCTACACATGGTGTTTTTATTACTAGGTTGTAGGCTCATGTGTTTTCTTTCTTCTTTTCACCTCTTATTCAAGTCTTCCTACCATCCTCTACCTTTAAGTAACCTGTCAGTATATCTTCCTGCGTCAACTTGGGTCCTTTTACTTTTTGTACTCCTAGGTTTCTACAAAGCAACCTGTTTTATAATTCAGCAGACTGATTGAGCATATGAGCTTCTAAAGTAGATAGCGAATAAAATCCCAACTCTAACAGTGAACACCTTCTCTTCTTATCTTGAGCTTATCTATGCCCTTATCTATGAAATGGGAATAATGATGAACCTTGGAGGATCACTGTGTTGTTTAAATGACAACATGTTTTTAAACCCTAGGGCACAGTGCCTGGCATCAAGTATTTGTACAACACATGCCAGGCATTGTTTTTCTTTCTGCAATGATCTTACGTGTACTATTACTGCACTGATGCCTAACATACGTTGGTGGTAATTTAGTATCCTTGTTGAGAGACACACATATTTCTAAATCCAATTGAATTCCCACCTTCATAGTCTTCTAAACTTTAGGGACTAACTTGTTAGTAAATTTGATGACAAAGATTGCATTTTAAATCAGACTTTAGAGTTGGATGGTTTGTATAGATATTAAGAGGTAAATCAAGGCAGATATGGCCCTTCTATTAGCTCCCTAATCTCTAACACAATACAGATGCCTCTTGCACCCTGATCAAGTGATTATTGGTAGAAAATGTGTTTTTTTCTTTCACCGCCCCTCTTCTTTCTTCCTATTAAAAAAAAAGAAGTTGCTTTAAAGAAGAAAATAAGAAAAGTGGTTTATGGATGGGTTTAGTGATCTGGTAGGCATGAGTTTAATAGCCTATGACCTTGAATGTCGCCTCTTAATTTTATCTTTCTAGGTGGGAATAGATAGCAGTATAATATCGAGAATTAAATGGGATAATGCAGGCAATTTGCTTAGCACAGCACTTGCCATTCAGTAACTGTTAGTCATTATTGCTGTGATGTTTGTTATCATCCAGAGACAACACCAGAATTACAATAGGATAGGCACAAGCTTTGATGTCATGCAGAACTGGGCTGGTCACTTCACCTCTATAAAACTCTGACTGTGTCCTTAAATGGTGATCATAGTACTTTCCTGAGAGGCTATTGTATGAACTAAATTGGATGATACTCACGTAAAGCATTGGGCATAGGCACATTAGTAATAACCAACTTTTCTACCAGCTCAAGACCATAGTCAGTCACTGGAGACCTTTTACTGAATGGCAAAATACACATCTAGTGAACAAACCATCATGAATTGTGATTCCCTTTACGTATGTGTGTACATACACATATGTGCCTTCTGTGATAACACCAACCTAACTCCACTATTTTTATTTTTTTAATTTAATTTCTTGGTTTAGTTCTGTATTATGTTCATCTTCTGTAACTTGTCACTTCTTATTCTGTTCCCATATATCCACTTTTCATTTTTTTCTTTTAAACCTAAATGAACACCTACAGAGTGTGCATATTCATCACTTCTGAAACATTTAAATGAATATTTTCCCAATACCTACTTTTCTTTTATTATAGTTATTGTAAAGGTATGTTATGATCAACAGCCACATCCTCATTTATTGAACAGCCATAATGGTGTTTGCTTTGAAGCTGGTTAGTTTATCATGTTTTCATAGCTGCAGTGAAGATCCCATTTTATTTTCTTGGATTTTTCTTCATAATTTCATTTGTATTTTTATTTGATTCTCTTATCTACATGGAGTTAAATTTGGTAAATAGTGTGAGAAGTAGCTATAGTTATTTTTCCCAAGTGCCAGCGTACAGTATCTTCCTTTTGTTTGCTTTTTGTTCGTTAACATATTGGAGGTCACATTAAGGTTTCACATTGATTTTTAAATTTTTAGTGTTATTATAAAATTTTTCTAGTGCATAGTCATTCATTTACTCTGGGGAGATGGTACCTGTAGCACAATACATCTTAATTCCCCTGCCCCCTTTCCCTCCTTCCCAGCTCTTCCCATCTCTTGGTCCCTTACCCATTTGCAAAAGCTGTATCTCAATTTTTTTCACATTCTTTTTCATTCCTTTTCCTTCTCCTTCTTTGGTTTTTCCTCTATTTTTTTCTCTTCCTATCTAAAAAAAAAGATTTCACCCCTTTCTATTATCTATTTATATTTTGGGTTTCTCATGTAAGTGAAACCTTGTAATATTTAATTGTATATCTGATTTATTTCACTTAATATTATGGCCTCAAGATGCTGATTCAAAGTACATCCATTTCCTTGCTAATGATTCATGTTTATCCTTATTCAAAGCACAGTAGTTCTCCACTGTGTATAAATACCACATTTTGTTTGTCCATTCATCTGTTGATGAGCGTATAGGCTATTTCCAAAATTTAACTATTATGAATTGTGCTTCTATAAAAATGGGTATGCATGTATCACTGTAATATAATGTCTTTAACTGTTTTGGGAAGATATCTAGAAGGGAATTAGGTAGGTCAAATGGATCTAGTTTTCATTTTTTGAAGAATCTCCACGCTGATTTCCATAATGGTTGTAGTTGTTTACATTCCTATCAACAATGTAGAAATATTCCTTTTCCCCTGAAGCCTCTCCAGTATTTATTATTCTTTGATTTCTTCTTGATAGTGATTCTTTCTGGGGGAAGATGGAATCTCAGAGTCATTTTAATTTTCTTCTTTTCTTTTTCTTTTTTTTTTTGCCAGTGATATTGAGCATTTTTTCATGTATTTATTGGTCACATATACTTCTTCTCCTGAGAAGTTTCTATTAATTTCAAAATGGTCACATTTTTAATTTAATCTTTTATTTTGGGTGGTTTAATTTTCTTTTTAGTTCTTTATATATTCTAGATGTTAGTCCACTATCCAAGTGATAACTGGCAAAAACTTTTTTTCCCATTCAGTAGGTGATTTGTACACTATGTTTGTTGTTTTCTTGGCTGTGAAGCAGATTTTCAATTTGTTGATTCTTGGTACTATTTCTTGTGCCATCAGGATTCTGTTCAGAATGTCTTTGCCTATGCCTATATCTCCAAGAATTTTACCTTTTTTTGTCTACCAGCAGATCAAGTGCTTCTGTTTTCAACGTTTAGATCTTTGATTCTTTTTTATTTTAGTTTAGCATATAGGATATACATGAGTCTAGACTCAGTTTTCTGCATGTAGATTTCCAGTTTTTCCAGCACCATTTAACAAAGAGGGTATCTTTCCTTCAGTATATGTTTTTGGTCCCTTTGTCAAAGCTCAAATAACTGAGGATACCAGGGAGTGTTTCTGCATCCTCTGTTCTGTTCCAGTAATTCACATGTCTCTTGTTCTGCCAGTACTATGCTGTCTTTATCTTTGTGGCTTTGTAATAGAACTCCAAGTCCACAACTATGTTGCATTCTGCTTTGCTTTTGTCACTGAAATTGGTTTTGCTCTTCTGGTTCTCTTCTGGTTCCATATGAATTTTAGGATTGCTTTCTCTAGTATTGTTGAGGAATGCTGTTGGTATTTTGATTAGGATTGCTTTAAATCTATATATCAGTTTTTCAAAGTATGGTCATTTTGACTCTATTAGTGCTGCTTACCCAAGAAGAGGGGATATCTTTCCTTCTGATGTCCTCTTTGCTCTCATTTTTTTCAGAGTATTGTAGTTTTCATTGTAGAAATCTTTCAGTTCCTTGGTTAAATTTGTTCCTAAGTATTTAAGTTCTCTTG
>RJWT010012485.1:0-22416 GCA_004365215.1 Cuniculus paca
CACCCCACCTGGTCAGCACCCCGCCTCTGCTCCTCCTTCCTCCCCATTCCTGTGCCCTCTCCCTGCCTGCACCCCGAGCCCCAGCTCTGCCTGCTGTCCTTTCCTGCCCTCCTGCCTGGGCTCAGCTTTGGGCTCCTCTCGTGGTCCCCAAGCTCCCCAAGCTCCCCGACTCGGCCTTTCCCTGTGCTCCTAGGTCCGCCTGAGACACCTTCCTTCCCCCGCCCCCAGCTGGTGGCCTGCACGGACCTGCTTTCCAGATACGCCCTGCTGCCCCAGGTCCAGGGTCCCAGAGCTCCGTGGGTCTCCGGCAGAACAGGCCTGACCCTTCCGCTCCCCTGGCCCAAGTCCCTCCAGCCTTCCAGGCCTCAGCTGCTCCTTCGACGTCCACAATTGCTGTCACATTCTTGGAGCCTGCAGAGGTCACCAGACCATGTGGGATTTGGGCAGAACTGGGACTCACATGCCTGCCTGTGTCTGTCCAGCTGCTCCTCACTCCGCTCACCATCTGAAATCCTCGACTGTTCGCACCTGCTAACTCCATTCCCCAAAGCCCTCACCACGAGGCTAGAGCGGGGGTAGGCAAACACGAGAACCTTCTGCTTGGATATCAGAGACCCCAACAGTCCAGAAACCGCAGATGAAGGGGCTTCTCAGGAGCAGGTCCTGCTGCGTTGGGGGTCACCCTTCCCCAGCCCCACGCCTCCTTTCCACCCCATCAGGCAGCCACTGTTCCCTCCCGTGGGCTCCAGTCTACTTGGTGTAACCCTCCAACCTCACAGCCCCGCACGGGACGGGGACTTCACACCCGCTGTGGGCTCTGCCTCAGCGAAGAGCAGCTCCCCCGCCAGCTCCCTTTGCTGTCACTCTGTGGAGTTCACAGTTATGCATGTCCCTTCATGGCTCATGGTCAGCTCTCTCCACTGCCCTGCTGCCACAGTCCCAGCATGAGGTGGTGACTTGCACGGCAACATCGGATCCTGCCGTGTGGCTGCAAATGGTGCTCTCAGTGGCGGGGGGTGACTGCTGTGATCGTTAGGAAAGGGAGCCCCAGCCCCAGCCCTGGGATCGCAGATGGTCAGATGCTTCAGCTCCCAAGCAGGGACACACAGAGCGAGAGGGTCGCGTGGCCCGGTGCTGCCCACATCCATCCCTGTCAGGATCCTAGGTCCCGGGAAGACCCGGAGCCTCTGAGCAGACCGGCAGCTCGTCTCAGACCGGAGCAGGGCCTCGCTCTAAGCGGAGACCTCAGATTAACTGAACTGGAAGCTGGCCTGGGAGCCAGAGGGAGATCGATCGTCATTCCACCGGGGAACTTGGCCCTAGCTCCCTGGAACGTGCTCGGCCCTCCCTGCTGGTGGCAGCCCGAAGCGCTGCCCAGGCTGCCCGCCGCTGGGTCCTGGGTCCCTGCTGGCAGTGAGGTCACAGGACGGGTGAGGCCTGCTGGTGTCAGTCCCTGGCAGGAGAACCAAGCCGACTCTCCAGGTGTCACTGCACAGAGGTCACAGGCAGGCGGGAGGCTTGATGGCTGAGCACCACACAGAAGGCCCAGCGTGTGCCCTCTTTGCCCTGCTTCCCGCCCTGCACCCCAGGGCTGCCCTGGAAGCCTCCCCTCGCCCTCTGGCTCACCTCCTGCCATGCGGCATTGGAGGCAGGGATTCCACCTAGGCACCGAGGGGTGGGGACGCTGTTCAGCCGGCGATGGATATGGTGCCATTCCGTGCCAAGGTTCAGACACCACTGGTACCCCTTTCTCACCAGGTACCCTGGGTGAACGTTTTAACTTCCCAGAACTTCACACCCTCTTTTCCAAGTGTGAGTATGGACAGCCGGCCTACAGGGTGTGGCGAGGGGTCCGAGGAGGCGGCACGGGGGGATGCTGAGCCCAGCTGGCACATGCCTTCCTTGTGGTTCTTTCCTCGCATCCCTGCATCCGCAGACCCAGGCCCCCACCTGAGTTCATCACAACGACAGCCACAGGGCACCCTGGCACTGTCCCCGCCAGACCTTCAACCTGAGGACCCGGCTGCGTCCCGGAGGTTTGGCCCAGGGTGGGGCAGGCTGTGAGGGAAGGCGATAGGCTTTATCTTGGCAGGAACCCCGTGTTTACATTTTGAGTCTAAGGAGGAATGGACAGGCATTCTCTCAACTTCCTGTTACAACACACGTGATACTAAACAGTCCTCCAACTCCGAAGTCACTGAAGGGCTTGGAGATGCCTTCCAGTTGCTTTTCTCCTCCTCCACTTCTCAGCTACTATTTTTAAGGTGACTTTCCTATGTTTTCAGTCTTTTCTTCTCTCAGCTAAATATAAATCCATAATTCACGTATTGTTAGCAGATTCATATTTGCATCATCACTCATGTCCAGCCCTCTTCTGCTTTAACTGAGAAATGAGATTTTTGCCAACTGATTAAAAATGCCTTTAACACTATTTCCATCGAAATTCAATTTTTAAATTGCCTACCATATTCTTTCCAATGCTCCATCTTTGTTGTCAGTTTACTTTCAGTGGAGAGAGGACTTTGAGAAATCAAAATATTATTTTACGAATCACGCAGTTTCTCCTCTGCTGTTAATCAATGAATCGAATTTTGTATCATGTGGGCCACTTCTGAGAATCTAGTTAGTCTGTCTGGTGTATGTAATCGTATCTCTATCTCTTAATAAGCCCATTCTGCCTGGACTCCACCCCAGTTTCATCACCCCGACACATTTCTTTATAAACACCTCACCTCGAGGTGCTGCAGTGCCCTTGTTTCGGAGCATCTGAATCCACCTTGGTCTCTGTCAGATGAGCACGCCCACTGGAGGACAGCCTGACCTGCCCAGTGGCCTTGCCGAAGAGTCACCATAAAGACCTCGCAAAGGGGCGCGGCTGGGATCCTGGAGGACCTGGTGGCATAGGACAGCGACGCTGTCTCAGTCATGGGTGCCACAGTTTACACGGTGCCTCAGCATCCAAGCCAAACTGATTATTTCTTTGCAATAGAGTTCATCAGTGACCCCCTTCTGCTTCCACAGTCCAGTACTGTCAACTTCTTCATGCATGAAATACTGTCTTTTTCCTTCACAACAGATAAGAAAATAACATTGAACTGAAAGTGGAAAAAACTCAGCTCGGAAATAGAGAGAAGTCTTTTCCTAGGGCTGGATTAATCCCGTAAGGTAAACTAGTGAGCTGAAAAGCAGACCTTTTGGAGTTTCGCTCATGACTTGAGCAATTCTCTGTCTCCTAAAGTGGCCTTTGAAGGAGGTGCCACCAAGTTCACAGGTAGTTTACTGAATGCTCCTGGGGGTAGCGAAAGTGCGTGGTCACAACATCCAGCTTGACGACCTCCACAAGCACATGCCCAGTGTCTTGCACTCTAGTGTTGAGAGTCTAAGTTTATTATGTGAATGCATAAGTGAATGAATGGATGGATGGATGGATGGATGGATGGATGGATGGATGCAGGAAGGAAGGAAGGAAAGGAACATTGTAGAACAAGAAGAATCTATCCCTCCATGTTCATGGGCCTGAAACTTCCTTTGAGAGAATCCTACAGTCTTCCATGGGTTTCTTTTGAAAAGCTCTATTGCCTCTCCAGGTTGATGGGCACGCACATTAGACCACACATCCCTAACTTTCTCTCTAAGTGTGTCGTTGGGGGCAGATAGTCATGCCATCTGCACCAGCCCTTTCTTCACCCATGCAATGGGACAGAACCCTGCTGTTCCCCTGCCTCGTGACCCAGAAGGCTGGGTAGGATCTGAGAGGTGAACAGACTGTAACTGCTAGCCACCAACATTATTTTACAGCAACCTCTTCCCTCCCGTTTGCTCACAGCTACTGAGGGTGATATTTCCTTCCTGACTGTGGTACCACCAGATGTTTACTGGGAAAACTTCCTTCTGGATCTCTCTGAGGTTTCTGCTTCATATTTAAAACCTTAGCAATGGAAAGAATGCAGTGTGGTCAGTAGTATTAACTTTTATGGGGTATCAGGCCATAACCTGGAATGCCAGAGAAATTACAGAACAAAAAAATGTGGGTGGCTGTGACACTGCAACAACAGCAGCGGCCAGCCACAGGGACAAGGAAATTACATGTCAGTTACATGAAACCATGAGAAACTTGCTATTGAAAGTTGCCACATGGACCTAATACACCTATCAATAGGCAGATTTTGGGGGGGTGGTTATAAGTCATTTCCTAAAACTTTTGTTCTCTTCTTGAGGATATGCAAGATGAGATTACAAGATCTATGTGTTATTCTTTTTTTCCCTCTTTTTTCTTTTTATTTATTTTATATTACTTTCTTTGCATTATCCTTAAATGCTCTTGAAGAGTAGAGCTCATGAGAAGCATGGTAAAGACTGGATTGTGAAAGAACCTACCATAGATATTAAGACCAGAGCAAAATTCTGATGAAGAGCAAGAAATCTTGCGCATGTCAACAGATTCTAAAATTTAACTGGAAAATCAAAAGACACAGAATAGCCAACGCAATACTGATGAAAAAAAGCAAGAAAATCAAAGAACAGACATTACCCAGTTTTCAAGATAAAGCTATTATACACTATGCTGTGCAGTATTGGCAAAAGAAAAACTAGATCAATGGAACAAAATAGAGAACCCAGGAAGAGCTACACAAATACAGTTAAACGTTCTTTGACAAAAAGCAAAGGCAACTCAGTGGGGAAAGGGCAGACTTTTCAATCAAGGGAGCTGAACAACTGGGTGTCATGTACAAAATAATGAATCTGGGGAAAAAGCTGTATTCAAATTGGGTCACAGAGCCCGGGGTAACACATCCCACCCTTTCCCAATGGCATCAAGCTGGGAGTCAAGCTTTCAGCACATGGGTGCTGGAGGGACCCTCATCTAAATCTAAGTGCGATTTCCATGAAGATTCTTAAAATCAGCCAGGCTCATGGCAGGTGATTTATACAGCTATAAAGTCAATTTATTTATCTATTATGAGGAATAGTTACTAAATTGAATGAAGGCATGACTCATACCGTAAATATCAGACACATTCTCTCTCTATGCAGACCTGAATAACAAATCAATTTGAATAAAAAGGCAAAGGGTAAGGGACAGGTGGAGGAAAGGGGCACCCAAGGTGAAGGGGATACCTGTTCCTAGTCTTCATGGACCTCTGTGTTACTGCTAAGGGCCCAGAAGAGCCGCCCTAGAGTATCTGTGAACCAGGGGCAAGAGCTTTCCTAATTTGGGGTTTTCCTAACCTGAAGTTTGCAGACCCTGAAGGCCACAGAGATCAAGAATGTAATAAGAAATTCATTCCAAAAATGTGCCCATGTGATTGTAACTTTGTCTGCAGTGTCTGTAGTGCCCCCACATGTACTCTGCTTGATTCTCAGACTTGTACACAAACAACCAAATCCCTTACTCACTGGTCCATCCCATAATGGTAATCCATGGAAACCATGCATGGCGAGAAAAAGCATTCAAAGAGAGCAGGGGAAGCAACCACAAGTCATTTCTGGAACCTCGTCTGCACGTAAGAAAGAAATTCCAAGCCACTCACACAACCCTTTAGTAAACAGAATGTGCTCAGTTTGTAGCTAAGAAACATCAGCTTGAACGACAAAACTCACCACCCCACCAGAGTGTGGTTCTGAGTTCACCTGTTCTTACTTTTAATTCCCACTAAGAAAGCAAGCTTTGGAGATGACAGTTCTGAGGTTGAAATCACATTATTTTGGGGAATTAAATTACAGATCTTTAAAAATCTGGGATGTTTCATGAAAACCGTAGTGTTTTAATCTCTAAAAGAGCTTCGGGAAGCCACTCTTTTCTGAGACATACATACATGTCAAAAGACAGATTAACCATTTTGGATGCAAAGACATTTCAACCATTAAGTGGGGTAATTGTGTCCTAGCATATTATGGTGTCTGTGGGTGATTGACGTGTAGGCCAGCAAACAGAGAGGAGAAGGCCCACCCCGGATGTGGGCGGCACCAACCAATAAGCTGATAGCTTAGACAGAATAAAAAGGGAAAGAAGAAGGAAGTGTGCCCACTTTGGAAGCGTTTGCTGTTGTCATTCAGCATCAGCCTCCTGTTTTGTCAGCCTTCCAGAGCAGACTCTCCAGGGAGCTTCCAGGCTTTGATCCTGGGCTGGCGCCGCACCCCTGATCCCTTTGGTTCTGTGGCTTTCAGCTTCTTGGGTTGAGAAGCTACTGGACCCTCTGGCTCTCCAGCACATAGAGCACCGGTGTGGACCTTTCGTCCCTATCCCTGTAACCCTACCTAATAAATCCCCTTGTATAATTACACATATATTTTCTATTGACTCTGTTCCTCTACAGACACCTAACTAATGCAGATATACTTGGATACAACCCCAGCTCCTGTAAGTCTCTTTTGTCTGACTCAGAGAGGTCAGGGGCCTGGCACAACTTGTTCCTTCAGCTTTGCTGACAAGCCTGGTCTCTGTTGTCTCTTTGGACACTCACCTGTCTTGTATAACTGAGCATGTGCCAAGTACAGCACACTAAGAGTCTCATCAGAATTTACTCCTGACTGTCCTTTGTGTTTGCTCCTTGAACTCCAGTATGACAAAGATATTTGCCTTGCATTTGAATTTGTGCAGCAGTGATTCACTGTCTGCTGTCTTTGAATCAGGGCTGTACCTCCTGCTTATAAAGACAGACAGATCTGCTGAGCTCCCTCTAATACATCCAGAGAGTTCAGGGTCTCCATGCTACTCATCAAAAGTTGGCCAAGCCTCTCCACTAGTTCCATGCTGCCCTATGACACAGGATCACAGACTTAGTATCTCAAGACAATAAGCAGCTAAGGCCTTGTGGCATCTGTGGGCAGGAGCCGAGGATGGCTTGGCTGCAGCCTGTGTTCAAACTATCACACACAGGTTTGCAGCCAGCTGTGGCTGGGGTGAAACCGTCTCTGAAGGCCCCATGGGGGAAGGACCTACTCAAAGCTGGTGTGATGTTGTCAAGAATCAACTGCTTGAAACTGCCTAGACTGAGGTCCTTTTCTTGTTGGCTGCTCTGAGATCCTGGCCACATGTCTCTGTCCACACCACTTCTTCAAAGCCAGCAAGGAAGAGTTTAAATAGAGTAAAACCCTTGGCAAGACCAGTTACAATCTACCACCAAGGGTACACTGTCTTGTAACCAAGACCCCCCAGGTGTCATCCTGTCATTTTAGTTATATTCTACTGGATAGAAGCAAGTGGCTCGGCCCAGGCCATATGCAAAAGGAAAGGATCATACAAGGGTGTGAATGTGAGGAGGTGGGATCTTCTTTGATCATCTTAAAGCCTGCTCACCATAACCTCCAAAATTATATCTATCTGCAATCTCTTCACAAAAAGCTTGCAAGTGTAGAGGACTCTGGTCAAAGTCAAATCCACACCCCTGCTCCCTTGAGGCGGGAGCAGAACTCCAGACCTGTCCTCGGGGTGAATGGTGAACGTGGCACTAGAGCCACAGCAAGGGCAGGAGAATTTCCCACAGAGGGTCCCTCCACAGAGCTGACGTTATTTGTACCCCACGTATGCAAGCTGGATAAACTGGTTGCAATGGAATTCTTCGTCTTTGGGCTAACAGATCTGTAGGCTTGACAATGAGCTCATTCTCTCGTTCGGCTCACATGTTTTTCAGAGGACATGCTAGAAGGGCGTGCGGCTCAGGTTTTCTGTCCACCAGAGAAGACATTCCCTGGGGCTGGAGCAGAGGCACTGGAGCTACAAAGCCAAGCCCCAAACGCTAGCTCTCAGCTCTCGGCCAAGCCAGGGCTTCGGGACCAAGCATCTAAGATGCCTGACTCAGGCTTTTTTCATAATTTCACTATTAAAAGTAATTTTCCAGCCCAGCCTAGAATGGAAATCAATAAGAATTTATAATATAGTCCATTATGTGTAAATACCATGTTTCCTTTATCCATTCATCTGCTGATAGACATATAGACTGCTTCAAGATTTAGCTATTATGAGTTGTGCTGCTATAAACATGGGTGTGCACGGATTACTGTAATATGTTGTTTTTAATTCTTTTTTGTTTGTATTTTTGAGACAGGGCCTCTCTAAGTATTTCAGGCTGGTCTACTCACTATGTAGTATAGGCTAGCCTGGAACTCATGGCAATCCTCTTGCCTCAGCTTCTCAAATTCAGAGATTACAGGCGTGTACCACCATGCCTGGCAGCTATCCTTAACTCTTTCAGGAAGATCCCTAGAAGGGGGATAGCTGAGTTGAATGGAATTTGTAGTTTCAGTTTTTTCAGGAATCTCCATACTGATTTCCACAGTGGCCCGATGAGGATCGAACACAGAATCTTTGCGCTGAGCTAAATCTCCAACCCTTTGCTTATTTTTTGCTTTAAGATATAGTCTTAGTTGTCCAGGCAGGGCTCAAATTTATAATCTTCCTGCCTCAGTCTCTCAGAGTGCTGGGATTACAGATGGTCACCACCATGCCTAGCTTTTTGAGCAACAGGCCTTGGGTTTTGGTTTGGCATCAAGTCATACAAATTATGAAGCCAGCCCTGTCCTTTAGCACAGAAAATTCTCCATCACAGCTCAGCGGCCATGGGTGACACACAGAGAGCCAACCTGCCGATCATAACTCCTCGAGAGCTAGACGTGCTGATATCATATGTGATGCTGACTTGCCAAGATAGGACAAAGCAGGTGCTCAGAAAAATTTGAGAGTTAATCAGGAAGCAGACACACTGTGCATCTATGTGCTTGCTAACTGTGTTGTCCAAGAGTTTACATCAGTTTTCATATTTGATCCACTTAATGAGTGTTATCTTCCTCTGTGATGAAAAGATGCATCAAGTTCTTCTTTTACTTCTTGTACTTTCCATACCACACAGCTACATAAGATACATAAAGACTTCTACACTTACACTTTTGGACTGCACCTTCTCTTAACAAAAACATCCCTTTTTATCCTTTTAATGACTTTTACCTTAAATTTAAAATGGAATGCATTAAAATAGAATACCTCTAGCATATCTATTCATGTGTATAGTTGGCTCATTTACCTTTGCCCATCTGTTATGAGCAACCTCTTTGGCCCTAGATGGGTCTCTTATGATAGTCTGGTCCAGTGATGGTGAAACTTTCAGAAAGTGAGTGTCCAAACTGCAGTCCCAAGCCCACATACTTAATGCAGAATGCCAACGCTGCAATGAAACCTGGACCCTGAGGTTTGCAATAGGTTCCCTGCCACTGCCCTAGGGGAGTTTCCTTGCTTACCCCGCCTGTTGGCAGAACGCAGTCCCACACTGCTGTCAGGATGGAGTCCCTATCTCTTGCTGGCTTTCAGCTGGGTCCCTTTGGCCGCTCGAAGTTTCCCTCAGCCCGCACACATGACCTCCTACATCTCCACATCAAGGTTTCCAATTTTGCTCACGCTGCCCTTTTTTCTGACCTGCTCTCCCACTTTTAAGGGCTCGTGTGATTAGTTTAGCCTACCTGGATAATCCAGGATAATCTGCCCATTGCAAAGCCCTGTCCTTAATCAGATCAGCAAAGTCCTTTCTACTATATCAGGTCTCCCAGGGGACCAGAGTGTGGACACTGGGGTCATTGTTCTCCCTACCACACGCCAAATCCAGGCGCTTTTTAAACTGCACTCCAGGCAACCACTGCAAACTGAGGGCTGCTGGCCCTGGAAATGAACCCGATGGGACACGTTAGGCATATAAAGATGGGTGTGCTTCTCGGCTCAGCGCCCTCCCCACGGGGTGAATTTTCATATGTTGATTCTCCCCTTAATAAACCGTAAGAGGATTGACACTGCCAGGGAAGAACACAGCTATTAGCTGGCCCTCGCGGCCCTGCACAGTGCCTCTCTGAGTTCCATCTGAGCCTCCTTGATTGCTGTCACCCCAACTAGGAGTCTCCGGTTCCCACCGCGCCAGCTGCAGCTGCTGGGCTTGCCTGACACCGCTTGACTTTGAGCCTCCTAGGGACTCGCAGACCACAGCTACCTGCCATCAAAATAACCTTCTCACTTCGAAAAATAACAAGCAAAAGCAATTATAAACAAAACAGCTGCCTGAGCCATGGTGGTTTTTTTTTTAACCCATTAACTTATTTGGTCTCCTGACAACTAGAAAGAGCCTCAGAAAATAAAGAATGCTGACTGTATAATGGACTTTTTGTGCTGGAGATGACTTCAAGGCAAAGGGTGAGTGACACCTCCATGGGTCTTGGAGAGGCAAGGATGTAATTAAGAAGCCAGCTGATGCAGGCTGACAAATCCCCCTCTCACTCTGGAACACTGGTGCGTGGAATGCATTTTCTTCTTGGCATTGAAACCAGCTTCCAAATTAACTGTTTCCTTCCCTTCCTTCTCCTCCAGCACCGGCACTTTTCCTGCATGCTTAAACATTATTTCTAGCAGTGCTTACTGGGTTCTCTTTTCAAGGGCTGTTTATGGGCATTATTCATCTGGATAGAGTTGCGTGTCTTTGGTTGATTCATTGATGAACAAAATAATACCTGTGTGTGGGTTTAAGTGAATGGAGACGCTCTCTCAGAGTAATAATGGAAGCCCACAAGGTCATGCTCCCTGCTCTTCTCTGCACCTGCTCCAGAGGTGATGATGCTGTTGGACTTTTTGTTCTGTTTTTCCCGATGCTTTCCCATGTTTCTAAATATGGTGCACACAGCACTCAGTTCTGATTTATGAGCTTTACATTTGCTGCTGGCTCTCCTTTATGCTATATCCTGTTACATCGTCAGCCTCCATCTGAGTCAGTCTCTTTCATAACCGTGACCCCCATCAGCCTCTTCTCCTGATTCTACTTCTTCCCCATCTGCTCCCCAAGGACCCAAACAGCACAGTGGTCCCAGTGGTGTCTGAGACAGCAGGCACTAAGGGGAGCTTTGAAGGAGATGGTTCGTATCCTAGAGGTTTCAGTCCTCCCTCAATTAGTAAATGTAACAAAACACCCTATAAAAACATCAACAGGTAGTTTTTAAAGCTAAAAAAGCTGATGCTTAAATTCATTTGGAAAGCTAAATGTACTAGAAACATAGAGGAAAAGTTTTTAAAAATCATGATGGGGCCTGGCTCTTCCAAATACACAAACCTTCCGTGAGGCCTCTGGAAGGGACAGTGCAGCACTGGAGATGATGACGGCCAGAGGACCAGAGAGGTGGGACAGAATAAAAGGCCAGAAAAGACTAAAGTTAGGATTTGGAGTCTCCAGACCAAAGACAAACTTTCTGGTAAATGGTTCTAGGGTAACGAGGCAGTCATTTGGAAAGAGATGCGCCAGGTCTACACGCCATAGACTCCAAATGCACTGGGGTTCTAAATGTGAAGTAGAAGCGAAACACATCCTGCACAAAAATGCTGGTGAACCTTTCCTTACTCTTAATATGGGGAGAAGCTTCTCATTCTGTCACAAATTGCAAAAGCAATCAGTATAGAGTGATGCAAGACTCAGTAGACATAAAAAGTCTTTTACACAGCAAAAAATTATCGTAAATAATAAAAGATATTAGGAAATAGATAGATGTTTTTGCAAACGGGAGGGGACCAAGAGATGGGGGAGAGGGGAGGAGGAGTTGGGGAGGCTGATGAAAAAGCAATTAAGATGTGTGATGTCCATGGATCAACCCCTCACCATGAGTATCATCACTGTATCCTGCAAAGGTAGACTGATGAAATTAACAATGTAAAAAGTAAGTAAATAGGGCTGGGGAATAGCTCAGCAGCCTAAGCACCTGCTTGGCAAGTGCGAGGTTGTGAGTTCGACCCCCAGTGCCGAAAAAAAAAAAAGTAAATAAATACATAAAATAAAGCCAAAAGCTGGCTGGTGTTGTAGGCCAACATAATAGAAAAATTACTGAACCCTGTCTGTACCTCCCCATCCCCTTGCTTGTGAGGCTACTCGCCTTGAGAATGTAATTTAGTTCCATATTCTCAGGCCTGTTCGGTACAATGTGCTCCAGCAGGTATCCCAACCAGGATGCTGCAGATATATGTATAATTATAACCATTGTCAATGGGGATGGCAACCAAGATGTTATAGATGCATGTGTAACTGTAACCATTGTCAACGAGGGATGACAACCAAGATGTTACAGATGTATGTGCAATTGCAACCATTGTCAATGGGGATAGCAACCAGGATGTAACCACTGTCAACAGGGGATGTGGTTTTAGTATATAAATCTTAGCTTTCCCTTCACTCTTCAACGCACAGTGGTTCCCTGCGCGGGTCCTGCTGTTCGGTCACCAGCTGGCTAATAAAAGCTCTTAAATTCTAATTGGCACCATCTCCGGCTCCTTGATTTTATCTTGAACCCGGTACAGCTGGCAATTGGGAAAATAAATACGCTGGTGGGAGGGACAATGAGTAATACCATTAATAAAAATGATACTTTAAAATTGAGAGGAAAATGATCAAAAATCATTTGGGAAATTATTGGCAATTGGGAAATTGCAACTAGGGGAAATAGTTACACATACATGAAGGACAATGGGTAATATCATTAATAAACATAATACTTTAAAATTGAGAGGAAAATAATGAAAAACTTGACAGAAAAATGAGCAAAGGACATGAGCAAAAAATTATTAAATGACCCGCAAAAATGAGATTTTCAATCTCATAGTAAAAGAAATGCAAACTGAACCATCCTCAACATATCCTCTGTGTATTCATGCTTTCACTGTGTGCTCTTTCTCTGTATCAATTGTGCTTCCATAAAGTTACGAAAGGAAGTAAAATTTACCCCCTAATTTTTAAATTCTTTACCCAATAGAGAGATATGTCGTGATCTTGCCCTGGAAACTCAACATAGGACAATTCGTAATTAACTCCAAATTCAGTGTAAAATGCTGAAATGAAATAGATATTTAGAAAAAGAAAAAGCACTATATTATATGAAGGTTATTATAATGTCCGTAAGTCCATTATCCCTCTGTTTATCCATGAATTCAATGCAAAAACAAATGAAATAAAACAACTAAAAAAATAAATATTATTTAATCTTGATCCTGAGACTCAAGGATAATTTTTCTGGTAAATGTAGAATTCTCCACAGTTTGTCTCTATGGGTAGAAAAAGAGGAACTCGGGTGTTTTGATAAAGCAATAATACCCGCACGGTAAAGATGAAGATGAAAACAGTGAGTGAGACGGGAACCTAACCAGAGAATGGTAGCGGTGTCCCGTAGCCTAGTGTGTGTAGCTGAATGGGGAAATTGCTGACTGCTCTCTTGTAGGCTGTGACTGAACATCTCAAAGCTCGTAAATGGGGTGGGGTTCCCAAAATACAAAGAGGAAGAGACAAATGCTGACTGAGAAGTTAAGCAAGTGTCTGCCAGGCTTGTCCACTTCAAACTGCAAAATTCTGCTGGGAGAAATAAATAGAAATACATGCTTCAAATAAACAAACAACGCACTCTTCACAAGTCAGATTGTCAAAAATTCAGAACTATGCCAGCACATTCTACTGTCAAAAAGACAGCGGGACTGACATGAGGAAACGGGCCTCTCCTACAGTGCTAACAAGAATGCAAACCAGGGCAGCTTCCATGGGGAAACTGAGCAGCATCTGGGCAGTGTCTCGCCACGCTGCGGGGCGTCCTCCTGTGGACGGGCCAGTCTGAAGTCAAGGTTACACACCCGGCTCCGCTGCAACGAACAAATCCTACAGCACAGAGGCCCACACTTTCCGCAGTGGACAGGCAGCGGCTGCACGGGCACCAGGGGAGGGGTGCACGGCTGCAAAAAAGAGTGGCACAAGGCTGGGCATGGGGCACACTCTGAGAGGCTGAACTGAAGAACCCCCAGTTCGAGCCCAGCTTGGGCAACTTGGTGACTTGGTGACACCCTGGCTCAAAAAAATAAAAAAGGAGTGAGGGGATATGGGAATGGAGAGAAACGGGACGGAAGGAGGAAGGGGAATTAAAAACGATGAAGACGGGCATGAGTAGGTACCACTTCCCCACCATGAGTAAATGTGTTCATTCTGCATTGCAAAGATACACTGATGAAAACATTTCTTTAAAACTATGGCTCAGTGGAAGGCTCTGGAAAAAAAAAAACAATATATATAATGATGAAGGATTTCCAGAAAGCATTATTAAGGGTTTGTTTTGTTTTGTTTTGTTTTGTTTTGTTTTGTTTTTAGGAAAGGTTAAAAAGAGGACAAAACAGAAAAAAGCAGAATCAGAAAATACACACATCTGTTCATTAGTGCAAAAAGAAACCCGGGAGGGATAAATTAGAAGCCACCGGCGCGGGTCACCTCTAGAGGACAGCAGAACAGGTGGGAAAGGGCCAACCCTCCTGACCTCAGTTCTGACTTCAGGAACAAACGTTTCATATATTTCCAGTCACCAAGGAGGAGAAAAAATAAAACTAACAATGGAACACAAACAGAAACCAGCCAGCCTAACTGTTCTGTCGTTTCAAAGGAATAACAGAGCCACACGAAGGGCGAGGAGGAAGGACCAACCCAAATGACATCGGAGCGCTTGGAAGCAGTTTAGCTGCTCATCCCCAGGCTACAGACAGAGAGTAAACAAACGCTGGAGTCTCATGAGAAAGTCTGCTTTCCTTGCTGGTGTGGACAAGCACTGTGGAAACTACTCTCCAGAGCCCAGCAATGAAGAAATACATAAATACAGGGGCTAGATTTCTTATTATCTGAGGAGATTATAAACACGGAGACGGGAAGGGCAGCGTGAATCCTAATGGAATGGGTTGGCTGTATCAAGGAAATACATGTTTTCCTATTTTGGTTGTCTGTTTTTTTGTTTTGTGATACTGGGGCTTGAACCCAGGGCCTTTGCATTGAGCTGCACCCCTGCCCTTTGTTTTGTTTTAATTTTTATTTTGAAACAGGATCTCACTAAGTTGCTAACTGGCCCAAGTTGAACTCTAATGTTGATTCTGCTGCCTTGGTCTCCCAGAATGCCACAATACCCACTTGGTGAGGTTTTTAAGGTGCATGGAAAGACAGACTAGAGATAGGTGATGAATGATAGATACAGAGAGACAGGTGATTAACTGATAGGTTATAGACAGATGAGACAGAGACAAAGACAGATGGATAGGTAGATATTGATATAAATACTTCTTTTGCCCTGTCTATTAAGCTGGGTTAGAAGCAAAAATACCAAGGGGTAATAAACAAACTTCACCCCCCAGATCTTGGTTCCCAAACACCATTCCTTACTAAAAAGGACCGGGCTGCTTAGAGAAACAACAGGCTTCAGATCCGCAGATGGGAAACAACAGGGTAAACCTGGAATGTCTTGTTGTGCCTGAGTAAGGAAGAACAACGGGACAGGTCAGATGACACAAGGCCATCTTGGATGTCATCCCCCCGGCCCAGTTCAGGGCCACTTGCACATCCAAACAAGTAATGATACAGAAACAGAGGGACAGAGGATGGCGCGAACAACAGCAGTCAGAAGGCTCTCCCACTGGGAAACCCTACCTCGGAGCAGAGCCTAGGCCTGATAGTCCCCTGCACCTCTCTTCTCCCTGTCATGGTCCAGCCCATGGGACAAGACACCCAGGAAACTCTGGGAGCTGTGAGCATTTGCCCACCCAGCTGCTGCCAGGTCAGTAGAGTTGTTTGGCCACTTCCAAGGACACCCAAGATCAAACCAACACAGGGAAGACAATGTCCTCCTGTGAGCCACTGAGTAGCTCCCAGACCCTTCTTCCCAAGGAAATTGTGACTGGGATTCACTGGCACCAACAACCTTATCTCTTCCACAGCACGCCGCTCTAATTCCCAGGGCTCCTGTGATGCGCGGTACTTTTCTTACATTGGCTACTTCTCATTGCCGTTCAGCTGGATCCCGTCCTGGGGTGGGCACTGCATGGTCAGCCTGCCCGTCTCCACAGCCCTGTGCACCTCACTAAGGAAACTAATGACGTTCTACCAGACCCAGCCAATCACTTTAATCACACAACCCAGGTGCATCCCCGCTGCTAATCCCAGCTCACAGCTTCTCGGTGCCTGAAGTCAGCCTAGCAGGGAATTCAATTAATGACCCATCCTGGCAGAACAATTTCCTCAGTCATCACAACTGGGAAAACAGATTTGCCGCAGAGAGAAATGGAAATTGTAGGTTCCCACTCATTGCTTTTGTGTCGCAGATCCAGCACCGCTGCTTGCGTGAGGAAAGATGGAGGTTTTGCTTTGGTTCATTTATCAAATCGAAATTTTCATTTTCTTGTCTACTCACCAGTTACCATCTGTTTAGAGAAAAGGCTGTGAACACTCCATTTCCGTGTTCAGTTTTTTGGATGCATATCTCCTGAAAGGGTCTTTCTGATCCTGTCTTTAAGAGGGGGAAGAAAACTGTACCTGATATACCCATGTGCAGCAACCTCTTCCCAAACAGTGGAAAGAAAACCAACCCAAAACTTAACAAATCTGTTTTAATTTAACATAGATATAGGTTAGAGGTGGTATCCAAGTAGATTCTCTCTTATTTCTGTTCTAAAATCATTTCTTTCAGTATTTCTTTGAACTGCCAGTTTTATATGTTTTACTTATTCAAGAAAAACAAAAATGCTTGTGCCCCTCTCTTCTTAATTTTTAAAATATTTTTAAACCATTATTTTAACTATACAAATTGATGGGCAAGATCCCAAAAACCTGGGAAACAAAAGCAAAACTAGACAAATGAGATTATATCAGACAGAAGTTTCTGCACAGCAGAGAAAACAACCAAGGGAAGAGAGCCTGCAGAATGAGAAAAAAAACCACAAACTCTGCCTCTTCTTCTAAAATGAATATATGGACTTCTTGGAAGAGTTGCATAACCATGTCGGGGAGACCAAAGGAAACAGAAAATATCCACAGCCGCAGTGTCACAAAACACATGTTTGGTATTTGTTTAAATTGTCATCCTGGTCTGTTGTTTATCTGTTGGGTTTTGTACATTTTTATGTTCATAATTTTCCATTTATCCTTATTCAGATGACACATTTAAGCTAAAAAAAAAAAAGACCCCTCCTCCACAGTAGTCAATTTTAACTTCTTAAAACTTTCTTTTATTTGATCTTCTTTTTAACATGTTTTTAATACTTTTGTTCCTTTGGAAGTTATTTTTGTGGTGGCTAAGTTCCCCGCACCCAGGGAAACGCCAAGAGTCATGTGTCAGCTTTCTGCTGCTATGGCAAATACCTAAGAAAAACACATTAAAGGGAGGAAAGATTCGCTTTGGCTCATGGTTTCAGTCCTTGGTCACTTGATCTTGTCACCTTGGACCTGTGACGGGGCAGAACATCATGGCAGGGAGTTCACAGGGCAGCAAAGCTGCTCACCCCTGGCAGCCGGAAGCAAAACTGAAGAGGAGGAACCAGGGTCTCAATAGTCCGCTCTAGGCCACGCCCCCCTGACGCACTTCCTCCCACTCGGCCCCACCTCTTAAAGGTTCCTCCACTTCCCCACGGTGCCACGGGTAGGGATCAGGCCTTCAGCACAGGCCTGTGGAAGACATTTGAGATCCAAACCATGACAAGCTCCAGCTAAATCACCTGGGCTCTCATGGCCCCTCCTGCCTGCTGGGCAACAGCAGCCCCGCCTGTCCTTGTGAGCTCAGGTTAAATGTTCCTGCAAGGTGACTCTTCCTGCCTGCTGACCCCTGGGCTCAAGGAGTCCAAAGCACTCCATCAGTAAGCAGAGCATGTTGTCCAATGGGACTCGTGTCCCCTCACAAGAACCTGTCCCCTCTAGGGGCCAGAATATCTAATCCCCAGAGTGATAGGATGGAAATCGCCAAGTCTCCTGGTGGGTCAGTGGAAATTAGGGTTAGGAAGACCACCCCTGTGTCACCCCAGGTTCCAGGACGTTGTCATCATACGGTTGCGGCCCAGCACATCTACCCCACCCTGGAGAGGGAGACCCTCCCACGCACTCTGCAAGGCTGACGCTGCCGGGGGCTGTGATCTGCATGCAAAGATCGCACCCTGGTGGGCGCACTCCTACTTGGCCTTCAGGGGTCCTGGGCAAATGCTATGTCAGGCGGGATTCCGTGCCTATAGGTCAGGAACGTCTAAGGCACCTGGAGAGTGGAAGAGGGACCGGCTGTGGAGCCAGGAAGGGCAAAGCCACGCCTGAATTAGACATCCATGCCTAGGTGGACAAACGCTGGTCCTTCCAGGAAGGGAAGGAGCCAACGGAGTTAAATCACTGCCAATGGCAGTTGGTCTTTTTCAGGGACAGGGCCACACTGAGAGCCTGCACTGGTCTCTTTCTGGCCACTTAGAGGCAGCAGTAGAACAGCCAAGGTAGATGGGGTCTGTGCTGTTGAATGTGTGTGCCAGCCTCTTCTTGGCCCCGTAGCCTCGTCATCCAGTTGTCCTCCATACCAGTTCTGGGTGGTCAGTGGCTGTGTCCACCAGGTAAGTTCTTCTGCCTACCTGGTTTTCTCTTCCTCCTTCAGCTGGTTCTAATAGAATCACAGAAGAAATGCTGGTGTGCTCTGGTAGGTGGCACAGAGGTCTGGGCTTCTGGCCTACAGCTGTCTTGGGCCTTAGGGTCCTGCTCTCAGGCTCAGTCCTGGATGTGTTGTTACCATCTTGCATTAGGGTGCTGCTGGGATTTCAAACTTTATGACTCCTTGGGTCCACTAAAACCCGGCCTATGATCAGTAGTTCTGAATGCATGGTAACAAGGTGACCGACTTGTTCAGGCGGTTCTAGTTTTTCAGCCTTATTCCTGGAAATCATGAGTCTTGAGAACCCCTCCACCCTGCAAACTGGGAGAGTGACCACCCTTCTGGTATTCCATGGTCAAGAGCTCCCTCACCACTAGGGTTTACTACCTCCTCGGAGCTATTTTCCCATGCATACAGTTCTTTACTGAAGGTGGCAAGATCTTGCTACAGAATTCCAAGGGCTTCTACTGTCATTCTCCCACAAAGCTTGCCACGTTGGTCACAAGAACAATGCATCTTCTTCTACCACAGAAACCTCCTACATCAGAGTGTCTACAAGACCTTAGCCCAAGCAGCATGGATCCTTGGCCCTCCTGAAGATCCCTTTATTGCTCAGAGTCCCCTCGAAGCTGGTGACCTTCAGTGTTACCCCGCATATAGACCAAGCTAATATTTTTAGATGAGGAATGTGTTGCTGCCAGAGTTGGAAAGCGCTTACCAGGCATCTATTTATTTTGGAAAAGGATGCAGGATGGAGCAACTTATCTTCCACTTTGGAGGTGTGCTGGATTGATAATTGGTGGTCAACTTGTAACACCAGCTGAACTGAATCAGCATGATGCGGAGCGTGGATGGTCCACCTGAGGTTGGTGCCAAGATAAAAAGGAGGACTGGAGAAGAAGAGTTTAGTGTTCTCCTGAATGTTGTCTTTTCTCCTGTTGCCCTTGGTTCTCCTGGAGGAGCTTGTTGAGCTTCTTTCCTGATAGGAACTTGGCTGTTCTTGTCAGAGAAGCTCAGGATCTTGTTGTCACTGAGAATGGCTGCGGTTCACTTTGGGGGAGCGCTGATCTTTACTTTGAGCATCGCTTCCTGGTTCCGGAGGGGAAGATGTGCTGTTCAATCTCCTGGAGAAGCTGTCACACTGGCTTCCTGATTTGAACTCTGCTGTTCTCTTCTTTGGACAAGCTCAGGACTTCGTTGTCACTGAGGATGGCTGTGGTACTTTTCAGGGGAGCCCTGGTCCTTACTTTGAGCATCGCTTCCTGGCTCCAGTGCAGATCCCTCACCTGCTGGCACAGATCCTTCATCCCGCTGGCACAGACTTTCTAGCTTCCACCGCTGACCTTTGGGCCTTCCCAGCACAGATTCATGAAACAGACTTGCATGGATCATTGTCGTGGGCTCTAGGCCTCCAGCTGGACTTGTAGGGGGCACTGTCATGGGCTCTAGGTCTTCAGCTGGACTCATACAGGACATTGCTGTGATATCCAGGCCCTCAGCTGGATTCTTTAGGTCTTAGTGTGTGGACAGATTTCCTTCACTCTTTCTTTTGTATTTGACTCTGGGTGACCATTATAAAATAATACTATTAATTATGTGTCCTGTATTGTCTTTTTCTTGCAAACCCTGACTACAGCAGAAGGAAATTCCTAAAGTGCTCCAACTACCATACCCTTGAAATATATTCTAAAATAACAGGTCCCTGAATCTTTGTTGTGCTTACCTGCCACCTCTAGAGCAGATGTGTCATACAGAGCTCTCTCACACATTAGCCACCTCTTGCTTACCACATGATGCCATCTAACAATGTGACAATCTTAAAGATGTACAAATGGGTCCAAAGCCTTTTACCCTGTATTGTGCAAGAGGTCAGGATTGTTAACATAGGTTCTTAGAAACATTGCATATTATCAACCATAACAGATGGGTATTAATGGTTTGTGAGCTTCTTTCTGGCTGAGACAGAAAACAAAGCATACATCCTCCACACTGGTGGCTGTGCAGCATGTACCTGTGACTGTGTTTTCCTCCTCTGACAATGATAACACGTTAAATGCAGCCACTGCGATGAGTCTCGTATGACTCTCCTGAGCCGTCTGGTTTCTGAAGGAGCCAGTCTAGCAAATTAAATAGAATTATGACTGCCACCTCCATCTCTGTACTTTAGACCTTTGATGACAGCACCAATGTCCTTGGTTCTCCCATCAGATGCAATATTATTTTTTATTTGTTATCTTGAGCAGGAGAGATGGTCGTCACTCTGTAGATGAAGGAACCAGTGCAACTCTTCCAACTACAAAAAAATCCATCCCAATGATAAAATGAAGAACTAAGGCAATGACCACCAGATGGATTTGCCAGGTTACTTGACACTCGAAGCTGGACTTTGCCAGGATTTCATTTATTACCCTTTTCCCGTTGTCTCCATTCTAACAAGGACCCTGATGATACTTTGGATCTCTGAGTATCGGTGTCAACACAGACTCTTTTGCTAATGGTATTCAAATGTGCTCAGCATTTCCTTTCTGCAGTCTGTGGAAAGTTGAGTGAATGGCTATGTGTCTCTTGGGGGAAAGATTGGGAAGTCTGTTACAGCACAGTGGTGGAGCATTGAAGGTCCTACGTCTGGGAAACCAGGGGCCTCTTCAATTAGTGAGCTGATAGAACCAGGTTTCAAGACTGAAACCTGGCAGTATTTTGCGAATTTAAAGCATATTAAGGAAATAAGAGAGGTGCTGGGCGTCAGTTCGCTGATCAGTGACATGGCAATCAAAGCAAGTCCTCATAGAGTTCTTGCACAGAGGCACCCGGCTTTATCCTGCAGGTAGTTTCAGTGTGGGGCCACTGTGTTTAGGCATCAAAACAGATGAGGACAGGACACTGGTGAGGATTCATCTGCTACAAGAGGAAAAGCCAGAGAACAGGAACCTGAATGGAGTTGAGTCCCTGAGAGATTGAGATTAGAGGAGGGCTGATCCCTGAAGATGTCCCTGGTTAGATAGAAATAATACGAACTACTGAAAATACTCACTGGTACCCTAAATCCCCCACTTCCTCCCATCTCCCTGGAGGGCCTAGCTGCATGGCGTGGTGCTGGTGATGCCACTCTATTCTCATCACTGTCCTTCCTGGTCCCCCTGGGAGAGGACATCACTGTCATTACCCCCTTCTAAAACCATGTAAACCAAGGGAGCAAGGCCTTGCTAATTACCCAAGAACACATGGGAAATACGCTCCTGTGTTTCTCCTATGGCAACATGGACACAAGACCAGTTTGTCTTAGTTACATGAATGGAAAATGAAAGCTCCATTTCTTATTTGATTTTAGGGCTGGGAATCTTAATGCCAAACCCAGCACCCAGGTCTGGTAAATGATTCATTTTAGATCTTTTTCCTCCTGTTAGCTATAGTAGCTGATTTACCTCTAGGTATTTTGTTTTGCATTATGAATTTTAACTCCTAAGATGCCTTAAATCTAATGGGTGACAGAGTATAATTTTCAAGTTAAAAAAAAAACCTGTCATATGGAATATACTTGAAGATGAATGAGTTAGTATTTACATATAACTTTGAGAATGTTGGTGAGTGATATTTTTAACAGGAAGTCATTATCATGAGCATTATATCTTCTTCCATTTTAGAAACTGGGGTGCTTTTATTTATTCATTAATTCCCAGGTAAGAAAAGCACAGGCTATGCAGCTGTCACCCTTGCTTAAATTTAAAATTAAACTTAAGTTTCCTGGGAACCTTCCATTGGGATCTTGAAAAAAGGCAGTAATGGGGGACAGAGAAATCTAGAACTTGAGGGCTTTGCTATTGCTGCCCTCTGAACCTTTGCTCACCCATCCTCTCCCTGGTACCTTCTTGCCTTTCTTTGATAGATGATTGATGGACCCTGGCCCTTTTCTGCCTCCTATTTCCTTATCCTACCCTGAGTGATCCAGAGATCTCAGAGCCCAGCTCACCCCCACCTCCCACCATGTGTATCCATGTGTGGTCCTCC
>RJWT010012486.1:0-22409 GCA_004365215.1 Cuniculus paca
TCTAAGATCAAATAAAACATCCTGTTTCCATAATTCCTAGACAGAAAAGCCATATAATCAAATGAGTCTATTTAGATGCTTACGTTCTGTACATTATACTTATCTAAATTTATACTTGAAGGAGCGGGTGGAGAGATAGAGTTTAAGGCCTCTTAAAAGTTCCCTCTCGTTTTCATTCTCAAGATGTCTAGATGAAATATGTGGCTACGCTTGACTGCAAGCCTTTGCTAAGACTTTGTTCTAGTCAGAACTTGCTGAAACTCTGTCCTAAAGTAACCTGTTTTAGTCACCTTCAAGTTCAGTATTATAGCAAAAAAGAAAAGTTCCTCCTTTACTCCTCTTAAAAGGTCAGTATTTAGTAGGGTGACTGTGAAAAACATGGCAAAAATGACATGGTGTTTGGCTTTTGTTTTATTTCACACTGCTTGCACTGGTAAAATCATCCTATTTCCATCAATAAAGCAGACCTTTGTAATGTTACAGAAAAATCATTGCAACATGCCTTTATCCCTGTGGGCTTCCTTGCTTAAAGGCCTCTACACTTGAAAGGAATGTAATCTTCACCTCTCAGTGAGTCTCAGGAAGCGACTGATACAGCTCAGCTAACAGTGGTTACACTCAGAAGCTGGTTATTGATCACCTAAGATGATGATGTTGTATCATTTATCTCTGCTGAATTTGATCTTTTTATTGTGCCTCTCCAACCTCCATGTAATGAAAGCCTGCAGGCCTTATATCTACTGAAGTCACCTCCACCTTCTCACTAGTCATGGGCCTCCCTATGAAGACATCCCTCATCTTTCTCCTATGAAGCCTGAATAGCATAGATCACAGAGGTCTGAGCATGAATGAAATCTGCAATCATCACCAAAACATCCAATAGACTGCAGAACCTCTCATCTTATGGCAAATATTTTTAGTTTTTCAAATATAATCTTTAGCTTTATGCTTTGCAAAAGCACACAGCCATCTTTGAAGTCTTTGCTTTCTTATAAGGTCTGGCTTTTGGTTCGTGTGGTGTGTGTGTGTGTGTGTGTGTGTGTGTTGTGATATGGGAGATTAAGCCCACAGAAGGCCTCATGCCTGTTAGACAACACTGGATCGTTAAGCCATGTCCCCAGCCTTTTATTGATTTCATTTTGAGACAGTATCTCACTAAATTGCCCAAATGAGCCTCAAACTTGGAATCTTCCTGCCTCAGTCTCCTGAGTAGCTGGCATTACAGGGTTGTGCCACTGTGCCCAGCTTTTTTAGTGTATTTTTTTAGCAGTAGAGTTAATTCAATGCTTGGAAAGTGTCCAATATCAAAGACAAACTGTGTAGCACGCAGAATTCCACATGTCACTTTCTGGGAGAGATGATCCCTTGGGCACGTCCCCCCATCACGGCTTCTTTCAGAAATATGAAGCAAATAAAAGAAACCACAAAATAAATCAAAAGAGGGCATAATTTTGAAGAGAGATATTTAAAATCCTCTCTCCATAAGGCTAAAGGCATGTGCCAGTTTTTATTTGATGGCTTAAGGCAAAGTCACCTAACAACACAGAACATTCACAGAATCACGTCTTTATCTTTTAGCTCCTGCCAGAGAAATTATATGACTCTTCATGGCATCTTAGGAAAACTTGGTATATAATGTATAGAAATTTGCAATAGCTTCTTCTGCTACCTTAATCCTTTAGAGAGATTTACTCCTTCCAAAAATGAAAACCTGATTTCATAGAGCTTCACCTATTTGTTGAATCTGAAATCTCTGTTACACTCATGATAATTGCTCTACATAATTCCAGTTTCAAATGGCACAAAGTCTGCCCAGGCAACAAGCAGCTTTGTATACTGAGACCTTCCTCAATCATTGTTCTATGTTTAGAAAAAGAAAATATTTTATAAGCCATGTGTACTGAGCTTGACAATATTTAACAAACCACAAAGATTTTGTATAAAGGTAATACAAACCCTATACAAATATTTAGAAGTCAAAACTTGCTATACATAGGTTCAGTGCAAAGTCCACTACAAAATATTTCTACACTATTTAATTCATATGCTCAACACTGTGCAATTCCTGCTGAAAACTCACGAGACTGTTATAAGCAGAATCTCCACCTTCCTTTCTTTGATCTGTTCTGCTTGAGAGAGAATGAGGACTTTAATTAGAAATTGAGTTTTGAAAAACTTTTTCTGCATAAAGGTAAAATAACTTCGAAAGATGAAACTGTCAGCTTCAAGATCAAGCATGTTTGTTTGAGAATTTTGAAAAAAAAAGAAGAAGAAGAAGAAGAAGAAGGGTTCCACATGTGAGGGTTTAGAAAGGAGGCAGGATCAATTTAGAAATCTGACTTTTTAGATATACAGAATATCTGAATAACATACACATGTTAGGTGCCAGGATTACAGCCTCCCCTTAAAAGAGAACTCACGCTGGGAGCCTCTGGCAACCTGAAGTTTACATCAAACCTGGGAACAGAAGCCACAGCAGGAAGTTATGAACTAAATAAGGGAAACTGAGGATTGTAGTATGTTTAATAAATGAACTAAAACAATCTCCATAATGACTGTCCCATGTTCCATTTCATTTATGAACTCCAGCAAAATCTGTTAAAAATAAATTATGTATGTATAAACTGGAAGTGTTTCTAGCATAATTGTATAAGGTACTCAGGATGAAATTGAAATGATCATTCAAGAACTACAAAAATATCAGGAACATAAATTATATTTTTATGGTATGCCTTGAAGTGGTGGTTTTGCAATAAAATTCAAATGTGTATGTGTGTTCTCAGTGTTTGGCAAGTGCAAATACATGAAACAAACATGGCTAGTAAATGAACCAACAATTTGCTATGCTTGAAGAAATCTGTTTTTACACAGAGTACTTCAGTTTGGCAAAAAAAATCTAAAACTTTTATCTTTCTAAAGGAATTATATTGGTAATTTTATAAGATGGTATCAAAATGATCAATCATAGTAAGAATTTGCTGGTCTTCAAAAAACATTAAAAATTAAAAACAGAGAAAATACTCATGCAAGGTTAATTTTCTTTTTATATGCATTTAGACTTCAAGCAAAGACAAATATAAACCAGTTCAAGTTCCTTCTGTAAAGATCAAGGAGTAGTAAAACTAGAGGTACAAACCAAACCCAAACTAACCTTACATGAAGAAGACATACTACTCGGTTGGATTTTGCTTGCTTCTTCCCTGTGTTCCTTGCTTTGTTCAAGTGTTGTTTGCAAGTGTACAGCCCAGGGACTAAGAAGTTTCAAAATGGGTTGCTAATCTCTCAGCAACTCTTCCATTCAACAAACCTACCACTGAAAGAGTTTACTGAATGTGGGTATTCATCAATTCTTCACACACCCTTACTTTTTTTACTTAAACAAACATTCTTGATTTACCAATTTTTAGAGTAATGACACAAATTTAGCATTCTCATTCGATGGAAGACTTGTTTTTAAGTTATTTCATTCTTCTTTTTTTTTCAAAAGTATATCTTGTAGTGCCAGCTGCTTTTCTCTGAAGAAATGCTCAGGGGGTTTTTCTGGTCAGCTATACTGGCTGTGCATCATCATCATCAAATCTATTTTTTAAGAGATGAGTTTATTTGAAAGATGCCAGTTTGAGGTCAGTGTTGATATTTACTTATTGACTGAGCTCCCCAGCCAAGTATAGATGCCGTAACACAGGCACTCTAAGAATCTACACTACTGGACCACACATGGTTCTCTATAATCACAGAGGAAAATAGGAGTTCAGAGTTACCATCCTATTTTGATCCTTTCCCTGAAACATCTTGGAAGACTGTGTTTAAAGCCAGAGGCGATAATGCAGAATGAAGAGACCAAGAAGCTGCTAATTTAGAGATTAACATTATCTGGTTCCAGCCATCCTGCTAACTACCAGTGAAACATTGGCCAAAAAGCTGCCACTCATTTCCCTCAGGACAGTTGTGTATGACATGAGGAGGTCTGGCCGGTTATGAATACAGCAGGCGATATCAGAGTGATACACTGAAGCAAGGCAAGTTACTAAATAGACACTCAACATTGTTTAAACCTCCTTTGAGGTTCATTAATTCTTTTCAGAAGTCACTAATGTTCTAGGTACTTAGACATATGCCAGTGGGTAATATGTTAAGTGGTGCCCTAACGGAAGGAAAGGTCCTTCTTCTATTAGATGGTGAGTGCTGTGCTTCTTGAAAGAACCCTATTATTCAATGTGTGCTAGATTCACAAACTTGAATCTTGTGGTACTGAGAAACTTCAACTTCTGGTTTTCATTCAAGAAATATTTTCTTTGGATCCTTAGTGTTTGAATTAAGTATTAGTCTGTTCAATGATTAACTATTAATTTCAATTTTGTTTTGTTTCGAAGAAAGTAATGAGTTGTCATTTGGGATAAACCTCTACCACTCCAGCCTCTTACCCTGGCCTATTTTTTGAATAACACTTAATCCTCATCTGGAATTACTTTATGCCTTTATTTATTATTTGCTAGTTGTCTTTTTGTCCTAGAAGTATGAAAGTTTCATGAGGATTAAAGTCTTTGTTTATATTACTTATCCTTATATGTCCAGTGTGTAGGATACCACATTTGGGGGCACTTAATAAATATTTTTAGTTGAATGATACCATTTGAAAACTTTAGAGTCTATTATATGGAATATCATAAGACAATAATAACAATAACATTAAAAAATCCATAATGTGTATATGAGTATGTGTGAATGTGTGTCAATGTGTGTGTGTACATGTGCCAGGAAAAGGTAAAAGCTTAGGAAAAGGTGAAAAGTGTTAAAAGGAGGCAAAAAAGATTCAGACAAGTCAAGCCTTCTAGATTCTTGTTACTCAAATAGTGCTGTCTAGGAACCAGCAACATTGGTATTATGAAATTTTCACATCAGCATTGTCCAAAATATAAAAATCTCAATCCTACCCAAAATCTATTGAACTAGAATCAGCATTTTAACAAATTCCAGTTGATTCAAATGCACATTAAATTTGAGAAGCACTACCCCAGGAATACCTCAGGATCTATGCAGGAAACCCACATTTGGTTGAAGACACCAAAATTTCCTCCCCAGGAAAGACTAGCAGCAGCCATAGCGGTGTGAAAGAGGACTCTTGATGATTCCTCGGCTCTAGATTGAGTATTGGAAGGCTCTTGCCTGGTTCCAGGTGGATTTACTTCCTGCTTAGTGATGCTTGAAAATCTTTTAATAAGGAAGAAAATGCTTTTGTCCTCAATCTGAAATAAAAAGAATAAAATAAAAACTCCAAAAAGATAAAATATTGGCAGAAACTTAATCATGCTGAGGTGAAATCCAACAACAAAAAAGACCCAGATAAGATTTTTGCAAGTTTTGCTAGGGAAGGAGGAGTTGAGAGAAAGATGTTATTTGACACTTGTAAATTATTCACTAGGGAAATAACATGATAGAAAGAAAAGAGTCTAGGAACCAGAAATTAGAATTTAAAGTCCTAACAGTTTTCACAGGGCAAACTTTTATCTACTTTGAATTGAAAGAAAATAACGTAGTCTTGTTCACATCAATTTATGAAGATTTTTTTAAATTCTAATTTTATTATCAAAGTGCTTTGTTCTCACAGTTTTAATAACCCTTACATTACTCACTGAAACAAAATAATTATAGCCCAGTGAAAAATAGCATCAGAAATCCTACCTGTAAGCAGTACATGCTACCAAAGGAAGACATGGCCCTGGGAGGCCATGGTGATGAAGAGTGCCATAGTGAGCTTGCCATTTAAAGAAATCAGGACAACGAAAAAAACACTTTTACTGGGAACTCAACCTGCTACCAGCTGATAGTCATCTTAAGAGGTACTTTTCTATAAATCACTGTAATTTCAAAACCAAATGCTTTGAAACTTTTTTTTCTGCCAGATCAAATCAAACTGACTCTCAGTTGGTAGAAGGCCCAGATGTGAGTTTCATAATACACATCAATTACTATCTAATCCATCACTTATAATGACTGCATGTTGCTCAGTGCCATTCCCAGAACCAGTGTCATGGAAACAAATAACAGCATCTAGGTAGGAATGGAATGAAAAAATACTCTAGCCACTGTCTGCAAAGTGTGAGTTGAGCACATGTGAGCACATGCACAATTTGGCCTTTTAATCTCAACCCATGTCATCTCTTAAGCTATTTAAAGCCCAAGTTGCAAGCAGCAAAAGATGTTGCTATGGAAAAATGTCAACTTCTCTAATATCTCCTAGGGCACTTTCTCTGGTAAGAGGCAAAATTTCCCAGCCAGTGGTATGTCCACTAACATATTCATTAACTTCAGTGACAGACACACTGATCTCTTACAAGGGAAATATTGACTTATTTATACCCCTCACACTGTCACAGGATGTTTTCAACAAAAATAACACTGAAAGTCTATATGATGTGAATAACCTCACATAAATATGAAGTAGTATGTTGGCCATTTGAACAACTAAGTTTTTGTCACCATATAATTTCTAGTCCATGGCCACATTGGTGAGGTGTGTCAACTATGACTTCATGTCATGTTTGAACTGACTGACAGAGCTACAGTCAGTTATTGTAGTGAAAGCTCACCATAATCATCACCATTGCTAAAATGTATTTGTTTACTATGTGCCAAGGACTGCAATATGTCTATTACATTCATGAATTCATTGCTTCCTTATGAAACTCATTATAGTGTATGTGAGGCCAGAGTGCCTAAGGAGCTTGTGCAAAGTCATAAATTAACAGAGCGACAAAGTATGGGTTCCATCCCTTCCTTGCTTCCAGCTCCATAGTTAGGCACACACAAACACATCACCACCAGTCTCCTGGACCTGCTAGAATGTTATCAAAAACAGACAAAGGAACAAAAAAGATGCACGAGATGCCCTTGCACCCACTTTACCAATCTGAAAACAGCTTCCACGAATTTGGTCTTGTACATACCCAGGTCTATGGCTTTAGAGATACAATGCATAACCTGAAGCCTGAGTGATATGCTGATCAGCCTGAGCAGCACAATCATATGGAACTCTTTCCAGTAAGAGCATCATTCCTTCTAGCTGTTAACACCTCTCGTTTGCTTGATCCTGGCATCAGAATCTTATCTGTGCCACAGAGAAGTTACAGATTTCGAGGAGACTACAGATGATTAAATATAATACAGATTACTCTCTATGAAATAAAAACTATAAGCATTTTCCTATACATTTAACTATGCAAAAGTAATATATAAATAACACATATTCACATGACCTTGGACTAGCTACACAATGTGGCCAATAGTACATTACAAATATTTTTCTTTTACTTTGTCTCCACTCATTAAAGAATCGGTGATGACTCTCAGCCAGGTAGGGCAGAGGAAAATGTCTAAAGTTTCCATCGAGGTCACTCCTTACACTGCCCATCTTGTCCTGTTCACTCCACACTATCCTTGGCCAGGAACTTCTTAATCTTTGATTTTGTCCTCATATGGAGCATGGGTCATGTATAGCATTTATATCAGTAGTATTTCTAAGAATGGTTGCTTTCTCTGGTGTATTTTTCAGTGCTTCAGTTTAGAAAAGAGTCCTCTTTTAATGTGCCTCATCTTCCAGTGCTGTTTTTATCTGCATGCGTCTGCTTTCCCTGACTCCCAAGTGTGACCACCCTGAGACTATTGGGGATATATTAATTTGAGTTTGGTTAGCTCCTTGTGTTGAGCAAAATGTTCTTCAGATTGGAATCTAAACAGAGAATGCCTAGTCCTCCCCCAACACTGTTTGAGAGAAAATATCCCTTCTTCCTCTACTCATCTTTATATTTCACTTCTGAAACAAACATTTTTCTTTTTTCTTTTTTTTTTTTGCGGCACCAGGGATTGAACTCACAACCTTGCGCTTGCCAGGCAGGCGCTTAGACCACTGAGCTAGATCCCCAGCCCTTGTGTTTTTGAGACAGGGTCTTGCTATGCTGTTCAGGCTGGCCTTGAGCTCACTTTGTAGCCCAGGCTGGTCTCGAACTCACAACGATCCACCTGTCTCAGCCTCCCAAGTGCTGGGATTACAGGCGTGAGCCACCATGCCCGGCTAACAAACATTTTTCTTGACTCTTCCAAGACAACACATGATGTACCTCAGCTCAGAAGAAAAAAAGTTAATTTCCGAGTCCACTTTAGGTGCCTAGCATAGGACAAAATAAAGAGCAAGTTAAAAAATTATTTATTATTCTTATTGAGAGAACCTGGCTTTACTTAGTGCTATCAGTAACTTTCGCTGTATTCTCAGTCCACCAACAATATTTAATGTGCTGGGGCAATAAATTTTTACAGGATATTATCTAAAGAATCACACGCATTTAAAAATTCCATATAGTTGATAACTTTAACTAGGGAGGGAGGAAATCCAGATGCCAACATTTGACCTAAAAATATTAAGTCAATTCCCTAGAAAAATAAGAGAGATCAACTTTTTAATTTGTAAGCTGATTCCTCAGCTCTTCTGTTTATTTTTAATCTAATAAATATTTTGCATTAGAAATAGCCTTTAAATAACTTTGATTCATTCAGTGATACAATTAAGCCACTGAATGATCATACAAATAATAATCAATAGAAAAATGGAAACATTTTCAACCCCAAATCAGTTAGGATATATTTGCAGGTTTAAAAAGAACAATTCAGGCCTTTGTCTGCATATACTTGCAGGGATTGGGTTTAGGACCCCTCCGCTGCCCTTAACTTTGAGTATGTCTTGGTGTCTTTACTCTCACTGTGGGTTGCATTAGAGGTGGTAAATTGGAATTTACTTGCCAGGATTCCAATAACATCACAATGGGATTATAAATATAGCTTTTTGGATTGTGAGGAAGACTGAAAAAGGGATTACCATACTTGGGTTACATTATTCAATATATGGAATCACAATATTTGGTGCTCAACATGGCCAGAACACATGACCTTCACAGCACAAGAACTTACCGTTATCCAGGAGACAACCCATTGGACCTTGTGTGATACATTTTAAGTGATGGCATCTGTGTATGAAGCTGTTACCACAGAGGAACACAGGAAAAGCTGCAAAATCCAGAACTTGAAATGAGTGACCATCTCCTTATGCAACTGTCTGGGACCCTGACCACAGAGCTATGTCAGACAAGTTGATAGTTCTTTCTAGGGACTTCCAGGAAGATGGTGGAACAGTAAGCAGCAGAGAAAACAGCCTCTAAGAGTCACCATCTAGAAGCTGGAATATAGCATTGTGTAGAAGACAAGAAGGAAGTGGATCCCCTGGACCCAGGAAGAATCTGAAGTGTGAATTGAAGCCCACAGAAAGAGTAAAAAGAAAAACTTAAATGAAGAAGAAGGCAGTAGCTGGCAGTACCTTCACCCAGAGCCAACTCACTGTGCAAGAGGAGCTGTTGGAACCTGGGGATGCATGGTCACAGTGGCAGTGGCAGCTGGCAACCCCAGAGGCCCCTGCAAAGAGACATGGCAGTGGAGGGGAGCAGCAGACCCAGAAGACTGCACTGGCTGGTGATGAGTGCAGAGGACCCAGTCCTCCTGTGGGAGACAGCAACTGGCTGGGAGCCATTTTGGAGTTGGGCCAGATAAGCCTGGAACCAGAACTGCTGCAGCTTCCTCCAGCAGCTCCTAGCTGGGTGCAGACCCTTAGAAATTGCTTGGACTGAGCTCTACCCCCACGCATATTCCAGTAGCCATAGGGAAGCCAGCACAGGCTGGGAAAAGCAGCAGCCAGGCCTGCACCAGCACACCCAGTGACCACCATCAGATACCCACAGCCAGCACTGGCCAGAAGAACCAAACAGTCTGGCTTCAGAGAAATTGTAGCCAATGCAGGAAGTGCCTGGGTGCCCACTACCCACTTGTCCAGAAGAACCCAGGAATATGTCAAGATGAAGAAGCAAAAGGCAGTCTCTCACCTCCAACCCAAGTAAAGCAAGTCCAGGAGAGGTAAACACAGAAGAGATCAGGAGTTGCACATCTGAAGTTTCTGAAGTGATGGCAACTGACGTAAAGAGACAACTTCATGAGGCTATAAAAGAAATTAGAACAGAAAACTATCTCAGGTAAAAGAAGAAATAAAAACAAAATAAAAGAATTGGGAAGCACCTCTAAAGAAGACACAGATTAAACAAAAGAGGCACATAGGAAAATGAGGGAAACCTGAATGAACAATATAAAAAAGAGTTAGAATAGAAGACACAGATTCAGAGAGATATCCAGGAAAATAAAAACTCCATTGAAAGCTGGCAAAACCACTTGAAGGAAACTGAAGATAAGGCTTTCAAACTTTGAAGACAGGTTTGCAGCTAGCTTGTGATCGTGAAAGGAAAGATCTCTCAAAAATAACAAGGAACTAGGAAGTAACAATTCAACAGCTGCGAGACAACACAAAGAAATATAACTTAAGAATAATAAGTGTCAGTGAAAAAGCAGAGGTCAACACAAATGTCATTAAAAATCTATTTACAGAAGTAGTAGCAGAAAACTTCCCAAGCATGAGAAAAGGATGTAACATTCAGATAAGTGAGGCATATAGGACTCCAGCTAGCCATAACCAAAGTAAATCTACACCCAGACACATAATAATCAAGATTCCAGAAATTCAACAGAAGAACAGAATATTAAAAAGTTGTTAGAGAAAAGAAATAGATCACCTATAAAGGAAAACCCATCAGAATTATGACAGACTTCTCAACACAAACTATCAAGTCAAGAAGAGCTTGGAATGCAGTATTGCAAGCACTGAAAGAAAACAACTTCCAACCCAGATTGATATACCCAACAAAACTTTCTTTCAAAATGGAGAAACAAGATACTTCCATGACCAAGAACAACTGAAGGAATTCATGACCACCAAACCAACCCTACAAAGAATACTGAAGGACATTCTAGAAAGAGATAAAAACAACCATGGTTCCAGGAACAGTGGCAGAGAGGTCTCACCAAGTGGGCCAGACAATTGAATGGAGAGGAAAAGTAGGGAGCCAATGGCAGGAAAACAGCATGGCAGAGACAAAACAGTGCATGTTGACCATAAGCATTAATGTAGATGGCCTCAACTCACCAATAAAAAGAAACACAGGCAGAGTGGATCAGGAAACAGGATCCATCAGTATGCTTTATACATGAAACACATTTAACTAGAAAGAAAATTCATAGACTGAAAGGCAAAGGAGAGAGAACAATGCTTTAGGTGACAGGGAGCCTGAAAAAAGTAGGGGTAGCTTGCCCATCAATGGCAGAACAGATAGGAAAGACATGGCATTTTTATACAATGAAAACCTACTCAGTTATAAAGAAAAATAACCTCAAGTTTCTTGTAGGTAAATGGATACAACTTGAGATCATGCTCATGGATGAAATGGTTAAGAGTCACATGGGTAAACATGGTTTTGTCTTCCTAGTATAAAAAAACTAAAGGAGTTAGTGGGATCCAAAATACTACATAAAGTGAAATGGGAGGAAATGTCTAAAAAAGGAAGGCAGCGGCCATTGTTAATCTAGTATCATGATTTGAAACCCATATTGTTTTCATTGTTCTGTTTAGTTTTGTTTTATTTTGTTTGATTTTATTATATTTGATGGCATGGACAGCCATTTCAAAGATAACAAAATATATTATGATAGCCATTATTGATTTCCTATTATCTTGTTTTGAAGCTCTGTATTGCTTGCATTGTTTTGTTTTGATTGATTTTATTCTATTTTGTTTTGTTTGATTGTATTATGTCTGATGGTATAGGCAGCTACTTTGAGGATAACAAGAGGCATTATGGTATCCACTGTTGTTTTACTATTACCTTGTTTTGAAGTCCTGTATTGCTTTCCTTGTTTTGTTTTTATTGGTTTTATTCTGTTCCATTTTGTTTGATTTTATTATGCCTGATGGTATGGGTAGTTATTTTGAAGATAACAAGAGGCATTATGGTAGCCATTATTGATTTCCTTTTATCTTGCTTTGAAGCCCTGTACCATGTTCATTGTTTTGTTTTGATTGACTCTATTCTGTTTTATTTCATTTGGTTTTATTCTCTTCAAAATAAAAAATATAAAAATAAAAAATAAAGTTCTTTCTAAAAAAAACATCAATTCAAAATTGGTGAAGTTAAAACTGAGAAGAATATTGATGACTCACAGAACAGTGAAGTCTGAATATATCTGAACCAGGGCACAAATGGTATCATCTGGACTGAGTTTCTCTCCCTGTTTTTGCTCTGCAAAGCTCTGGGCTGGCTTCACAATTAGGAAGACCTCATCCTTACAAGGACCTATACCTCAGGCTTACCACAGCCTAAAGTGAGCAGTCAATAAAGAAAGAAATCAGTTCTTCCCCATAATTCTAACAAATGTCTGAGAATTGAGTGCCACTGTCCCAGAGTAGGATTCGTACCCATTCCTGAAGCAAAAGAACATCATATAACAGAGCTGGGGCAGAGAGAGATGCTGTACGTAATCATCATATAAACCTTATGTGTGAAGGTGCTGAGGAGCGGCTGTTCCCCAAAGCAAAATCAAGGTGTCATTGCCAGAAAAACAGAAATGGAAGACACACAACTTTTTTAATGCCTGATACAGCTTTCAAATGAATTAACTTCCCAACCTAGGCTTGTAAAATAATGAGTCACAATTCCAATTTACGACTAATCAGCAAATGCAAGCATACATACATAAATATATTAGATCAGTAGCCCTCCTACTCTAACAAGAAAATATGTAGGTCACTCAAATGGAAATTAAAATCTGAATCCATTCAGGAACATTTGGTAACTTGTTTCTGAAGTCATGAAAATCTAAGTACATGATAATATACTCTCATGTCAAAGAGGTCCTATTCCTTTTCACTTCAATTTGCATCTTGTCCTGACATTACACCATATGGTATGGGCCAAGCGCTCTTGTATGCAAAACGGGTTGAGAGTAAATAAGCTAAAAATGTCTTACATACATAATGGCTCTTGTTTCAACTTAGCTGTGAACACTAGATTGCTGCAAACACCAAAATAATAGTGCTGCTAATGAGGAGATTTGTTTATAACTTACAGCACTGTCAACTCTCATGTTTAACCATCATGATTATTATTTATTGACATATTGTGCATATACAAAGCAATGGCTGAGGCCAAAAGCAACTTCTTAATAGAGGTCAATTCTATTAAATTGTCAAGAATCTCTTTAAAAATAACTTTTCCAAAAAAATGTAGATTTTTTGGCCCAAAATCCCTGTTGCTTGAGATAGCTTGGTTAAAAATACAGAGGCTTGAATTACTGGGGTTCTAAAGAGTAGAATAAATTTACAAATGGCAATTTCCAGTGCTGGTAACAATGGAGACAAAGAGGTACTTTCATATATCACCAGTGGGAATGTCTTTCATTCATTTTTTTGGAGAGGAATCTGACATGATATGCAGTATTAAAGTTTTAAAAAGACATCATTGGACTCAGCAAATTTACTTTTGGGAATCAATCCTGTACAAGTACCAATACACAGGAAATATCTAACAAGGCTGTTTATCACAGTTGTGTTTGTAATGGCAAACACATAAAATGACTTATATGTCTACAAAGGGTGGTAAGTTTGAATAGACTACAATGCACCTTTACTGTACAGGTTATCATGTGACTATTAAACAAATGAGTCTTACAGATCCATTTGAAGAATGTACATAATATATTAATAAGTGAGAAAATGTAGTATTAAGTGAGAAACATAAGGTGTAGAGAAGCTAGAAAGGTAGGTAGATAGTCAAACAGATACATACATATCCATGATTTGATCACATTTTTGAAAGAATAGCACAGTGGGGCATGAATTCTGGCTTTACAGTTTAAGCAACATTTGATATTCAATTTCTTCATGGGCAAAATAAAAGTAATCCTTTGTTAAAGTCAAATGAGATAATAACGAAAATTATTTGTGAGTTGTACATAGCAATCAGAGATCATAAAATAATATTATTATTATATTGTGGTCTCATGTAAGTCTGAAGTTTAGGCTCTGCAAAGTCATAAAAATGTAACATTGACCTTTAAGGTTATATTTAGGTCCACCTATGCCAATAACCACCATTTCTTCTGGTCTCCAATTGTTGTAACCAGTTGACAACACAGAAAACAAATGGTGAAATATGGTTACTACATGGCAGACTATCCATGCAATGCCTGGAAAACAACTGCACATATTCCTCAAATGAGCCATAAAATCCATTTCATACTTTCAGGCCTAACAGGAGCATATTAATTCTGGTGGCTAGTTAAATAACTAACTGTAGGAAATAATCGCCTTGGAGAGAATGGTTATGTATTGCAAGAGTTTTCACTTTTTAAAATCAATGTATTCTCTCTTCATATAAACTTTATATGGAGTTTTAATGATATAATAGATTCACATTTATATCCTGTCTCTGAGTCCAGATGATCCGCATTCTAATCCCAGACTCTGCTTCTTTCTAAAATATATAACTTGGAAAATTACTTAACTTCTCTATATATCAGATTTTTTCATTTGCAAAATGGAGGTGATAATATCTTCCCCTTAAGATTCTGATAAATTAAACGAGTTAAAACATTTAAAGGACATAAAACAAACATATTACCTAATATATGCTAAATAAATGTTAGTCATTATTATCTTTCCATTATTATCTTTCCACTTAACCTTAGTTTATATGCATCTTAGTCACTTTTCCCTCATCACAGAGGTATAATACCTGGCAGCTTTTAAGAAGGGGAGGTTTATTTTGGCTCACAGTTTGTGGAGGTTTCAGTTTGAAGTCTACTGACTCTGAGGCAGGATGGCATGGCAGACAGGCATTGGCAGAGGAGGGTCACTCATAACATGGTGGGCAGGAAGCAGAGAATCAAGGGAGGATACAGGAAGGGAAATATACCCTTCCAGGTTACATTCCCAGTGACTCACCTCTTCTGACAAGGTCCTACCTCCTAACAGCACCTGAACTATAGCGTCCCATAATACAATCATCTTCCAAACACATGAGGCCTTGGGGGCCATTTTAGACCTGAATCTGAACTATGTGCTTTTCCCTATTGACTAGAGAGTCTTCATTCTCATTTTATTTATACTTAATAGTGTAAAAGTAGGATTCTCTATCCAATGAGTGTGCTTTAATTTATCTGGAAATCATTCTTGCTTATTTATCAAAACTTTTATTGATGTTTCACAATTGTGAATAATATCTTAATATCTTTATACAGTGATTATTTCTGTTTTATTGACTATTCTTATAAGAAAGATCCCTCGAAAGAGTTTAGAAGAAGTGTTTAAGTGTTTTGATACATCCTGAAAGTAGGACTTCAAATGATAACATATATCACTTATTCTTTTTGGAACATTCCTTGGGATTATACATAACAGTATTCTCCCAGCAACTCAATACTTGTGGATGTTTGTCTCCAAGATTCACTTATGAAAGTTCTTTATAAGAAATTACCATGTTAAAATACATCTACAAAATTATTAGAGTTTAAAAACTGTAAAATATAGTTCCCTAAGTATAATCACTTCATGTTAGAGCTTTGTGGCTAATAACAAAAATCTGAACTCCAAAAGCACAAGAAAAACACACTTGCTCAATGACATTTTTAGCACATAAAATTTCCCCTATGAATCATATGCTCACAAACCATGCACCCCTAAACATTTAGCTCCTCTGACTCATTCTGAAACATTCTGACAACTTCTCCATTGAAATCTAAAATTTCTCAATACTGTAAGATCCTCCTTTCCTTTAATTAATTAATTCCCTTACCCATTGGTGACAATTTTTGTGTTTACAAATTCTACACAGCTGGAATCCTCCACTATTTACAGGACAGTTTCCTACTTTCCAGGTGGGCCTCTCTCTAACACTGGACTTTTACTTCTTTTATGCCACTGTACAGCCCTGCACATAGGTGATGCTTTATCACTCAAAATCCTGGATGCCTCATAAAACCCTCATTTTATCTCTGTAGAGTTCTCCAGAGATTGGAGGAGAAAAGAGAGAGACAGAGACCAAGAGAGAGATTTAACATAAGAAACTGACTAATGTGGTTATGGAGACTGAGAAGTCCCAAGATCTACAGTTGCCAGTCAACAAACTGGAGAACCAGGAGAGCCAAGGTTGTAAGTTGCAGTCCAAATACTGGCTGGTCTGAAACCCAAGAAGAATCAACCTTGCCATCAGTTTAAGTCTGATGGCAAGAAAATACCAGAAAGACCAATGGTCCAGCTCAAGAAGTCAGGTTTCAGAAGGCATTTCCTATTCCTTGAGGGAAGGCTAGCCTTTGTGTCCTATTTTGGCCTTCAACTGACTAGTTGGAAGTCACCCACATTACAAAGAGCAATATACTTTATTCGGCCTACCAATTTGAATGCTACATTCTCCAGAAACATCTTCAGGTGTACCCAAGAATAATGTTTGACCAAATACTTAGCAATCTGTGGCCAATCCAGTTGAAATGCACAGCTAACCACCATGCCATTGACAGACCTGTCTTCTATGCCCCATCTGCACAATTTGCTTAAGATATAGCACCCTATCAGTAGTACCTATGCATTGATCCACACTTCCAAAGCACAGATAGGTCTCCCATTATACTCTCCTCTACCAACACACTTGATATGTTCCATCATGTATAGTGGCTGCTCCACTCAGACCATTTGCATTGTGCAAGATAAAAATTGAATCCATAACATTTGCTCTCAGTGATCCTTTCATTTATTGGGAACTATCACAGCACCCCATACCCCAATGAATGAAACTCATTCCTCAGGTATTTTTCCATTCTGTTGCTATCTATCACACTGGATTGCTGGTCTGGCAATCTTTCAAATTCCTTTGCCACCAGTTATTGAATTAATTAATTTTCCAACAAGCTTGTTCTTTGTTCTACATAGCACATAAGTGGCACTGAAGGATGGAAAGTTTATACTAAGAAAGCAAGACGAATGTTAATTTAAGTCATCATGAGAAGTACTTAGAATACCCACATTTTCCAAGCAAACCCTTACTGACCATTATCCACCTCCCAGGCATGACCGAGTGGCTGACTTCATGAACTAAAAATTTCACTTTGGTGACCTTACGTGAACCCTAACTAAACGTGAAATTAAACTCATTCTTTGAAGCCTGGGCGGAAATGCTAGCAATATGGCTGGGATGATGCTTCCGGCTGGAATGATGTTTCCAGCTGGGAGAGGGGCAAGTCATCGTTCCTTTCTGCCCTTGTTTCCTCATCTGTACAATGGGGAATGCTGACTCACTTCATAGGCATGCTACATGTGTTTAAATAACAACACACATCAAAAATACGAACTACAGAATATCTTCCCTCATTCCTAAGTTCAGTGAATCTACCTGTAGTATTTATTGCTCCATTATGCGGTTGATCTAACCTTGACATTTCCTTAAATTGAGCTCAGGTCTAGTCTGTAAATATAATTTTGTCTGTACGTATAGACACTTAACAGACACATGTAGATTTTAGATTTTCTATTTTAATGTTTTCTTTCCATTGCTGCAATGGTTGAAGTCTCATGTTTTCTTCATCAAATGCTCACTGAGATTCCTATTTACTACAGACAATTTTAGACATCCAGGCCAAAAGATTTCACTTCCCACTAGAATATATCTAGCCAAAGAAGCCTACATGAAACTCAGTTTTACTTTTCTTACTCCAAAGCACCTTCTGTGACTAGACAAAAGATGATGGAAACTTCATCCCAGAACATCAAACCCTGCCAGGCACACTTCCATCTGTCTTATTGAAGATTGCCAAGAAGCTCTTTTCTTTCCTCCATAAAATTAGTCAATCAAAAATTATTTCAAGCAAAAGTTATTTGGGGACTAAGAAAAGTGATAGTTCCCACCTTAGTGACCTAAAAGAAGCTGGACCTAACCAAAATAGGAGGAAAATTGATGCACGAAAATGGAACTTGTAGAATCCGGTTACTTCCTTTCTTTAGACACACACACACACACACACACACACACACACAAAGAAGGCCTAAGCAATAAAGAATCATGACGTTATTTTTTTATTTTTTTTTTTTTTTGGTACTGGGGATCGAACTTGCAACCTCGCACTTGCCAGGCAGGCGCTTATGCCACTGAGCTAAATCCCTGGCCCAAGAATCATAACTTTAAACAGGAAATCAGATGTCTTAGACCCTAAACAAAGTAAGAAGCTTCACAGCTAGATAGAGCCTGAAATCAAAAAAGAATGGAAAGCATTTGTGTTGTATGTGCACATCAGTCAGTGCTTACTAGAGTAATAGATTTAATGCAAGATACACAAATATATAAAGATTTACAAGCTAGGCTGACAATGGCCACCCATGGAGTCAAGTGTGGAAATGTGCAAAAGGGTTGTCTGTGTGCTGGAGTTACGAGGATTCAGCCAAAGGCCTGGAACTCACTGTAATGTCCTGTGCAAGTCCATATCAGGAGCCAAAGGGTCTGCAATGGAAGTGTGAAGGGTCTGTGCTAGAAGGCTGATGAGTCTACTGGAAGCCAGAAGGCAATGTCCAAGGTGAAGGTGAAGACTGGAGCTCCTCCGAAGAAACAGAAGCAAGCCTTCCTTCTTCATTACCTTTTTATTCCATTCAGGCCATTAAGCCTATTGGTTAGTGCCATTCACACCCAGGGTGGGTTTTCAGCAAATACCTTCAGCCACAGCCAGAACTATGCTGGTCCAGTTTAGTTGGGACTTTCTTACTCAAATCGACACCATCAGTTAACTATCACAGTTCAACTCTTGGAGCTTGAGAACCAGGCACATTTCCTAAAACTATACTTAATCTGCAGATAAAAAGACAAGTTCTTAATTATACCTAACATGTTATAACTACCCTGCGTACAAACATAAATGCAACAATTCCTTTCCCACAATAGAATGCAAGTTTCTTTGGGTGATGCTTATCCTATCATTGAAAGCCTGCATATTCAAACATAGATTTAACAATACTTAAGAACCAATATTCAGTCTATCAACATTTTATTCATAGAAGCATACTTTCCAGTCGTGTTCCAAGTTCCTGACCAGACCAAACCACTGGATAAAGACCATTAATCAGTACACAGTTGCACATCTGGCCATTTCTCCTTCCAGGAAACATGTACTCCCAGGTGTGCTACTTCAAGTTCTGCCCACTGAGTAGATTTCCTTAACCCCTGTCCTTCAGGGATGTCCTGGAAAGGGGCTGTAATGCTGCAGCTGTCCATTTGTGGGTGGTGCCTGCATAATGTATAGAAACATTTGTAAACCAGGCCCTCGTCCTCTCTCCCTCTGACAGTTGATCCATGATACACCCCACGAGGCCATAGGTGCATGCTGGGAGAGAGAAGGCAATATAGCAGGAGTAGGAGCCATGGGCATCTGGGCAGCTTCTTCATGCAATTTACTTGTGCCCTCTGGACCTGCTCTGGCCCATCACATAGAAACCACTTCCATTTAATGGTAGACTGTTGCTGTGAACATCCAACCTTATGACTCGGTGAATCATGCAATACCCAGCTCATGATGGGCCACTCAGGTCACACAATAACATGGTGTCCCAGGATCAAGCAATCAGTTTCACTCAGGCCCAGCAGCAGGCCAAGAGCTGTTTTTCACAGGGAAAGTAGTTGTCTGCCGCTGATGCCGAGCCTCACTCCAAAATCCTAAAGGTGTCTGCGATGCACCTAGAGGGCTGTCAGAGGCTCCAGACAGCATCCCTACCCGCTACTGATGCTTCAAGTACCGTTGGATCTGCTGGATCTGATGGCCCCATTGGCTGAGCAGACTGCACAGCAGCCTGGACCTGTTGCAGAGTCATTTCTTTTTCTGGGCCCCACTCAAAACCAGCAGTTTTCCGAGTCACTCGGTAAATGGCCCAGAGTAAAACACCTAGTGAGGAATGTTGTCTCTGAAATCCAAATAGGCTCACTAGGTATTGTGCCTCTTTTTGGTTGTAGAGGGAGACAGATCCAACAATTTATCTTTTGCCTTAGAAGGGATGTCTCTACATACCCCACACTATTGAGTTCCTAGAAATTTCACTAAGGGAGAAGAACTTTGAATTTTAGTTGGATTTATTTCTAAAATGCTTTACTAACAAATCCAAAGTGATTGCTACCTCCTGCTCACTTGGTCCAATCAGCATAACATCTTCAATGTAGTAGACCAACACGATACCTTGTGGGATAGAAAGGCGATCAAGATCCCTGCGAACTAAGTTGTCACACAGGGCTAGAGTTAATATAATACTGAGGTAGAAGAGTGAAAGTGTATTGCTGACTTTCAGCTGAAAGCAAATTGTTTCTGATGGGCCTCTTGGATAGATATGGAGAAGACAGTATTTGTCAGATCAATCACTGCACACCAAATACCAGGAGACGTGTTAATCTGCTCAAGCAAAGATACTACATCTGGTACAGCAGCTGCAAACAAAGTCTCCACTTGATTCAGTTTATGGTAATCTACCATCATTCTCCAAGATCCTCCCATCTTCTGCACAGACCAAATGGGAGAATTAAATGCAGAGGTGGTGGGAACCACCACCCCTGCATCCTTCAAGTCCTTGATGGTGGCACTAATCTCTGCAGTTCTTCCAGCGGCACAACATTGTTTTTGGTTTGCTGTTTCACCACACAAAGGCAACTCTAATGGCTTCCATGGTAAAAACAAAATAGTTTACAAGGAAAGCTTTTACAGATTTCTCTTCTTGAACTGGCATTGTCTTAGCTTGCTAATATATGCCAAATGAGCAAGAATTTCTCATTAGTCATCTCATATCAGTCCTACTTTTCAATGTTCCCCCAAAAATATAAGGACCACCAAATAATCCAAATATTCACATAACCATTTCTGACCCACATTTAGGCCCCTATGCATCAGTCTTTTTTTGTGTGTTTCCCCTAAATAGCCATGACAAGGTTATGCCTGGACATTATAGTCTAGATGCATCAATATGTCAATGAGCCTTTAATTAAAGAAATTAAGAAGTGCTCATCACCGTGTTAGGTACTACGAAAACACTTTTTGAAAAATGAAGTTCTTCTAGTATAAAATGTGCTTATTAATTAGAGCTTATATCCCCACAAACAAAATAGCAATGAACAAATACATTACCAAAATGATATATGGGCATATGAAAAGCATTCAGTAAATTTTTTTAAAAGGTGTTACTAAATAAGCAGAATCCAGAGGTCCTAAAGGCACTGCTTTGAACCACAGCCTCAGGAAATGAGGTCAGCGCTCACAAGAGAAAGTGATCTCTCTAGCTGCCTTCATACTTTACTTCCCATTTGCTCCACAACCATCTGGCATCAGGCTTCCTTCTGTCATATGCTTGCTATCCGTTAGCTCATTGCTCTCAAATTTAGTGTGCATCAGAATCACCTGGAAGGCTTGTTAGACAACAGATTGCTAGGGCAAACCCTCAGGCGTGTCTGATTCAGGAGGTCTAAGGTGCTGAATTAAAGAATTTACATTTCCAGCTGGTTCCCAGGTGTGACTGGCCATGGAGTCTCCCTCTAAGAGCCACCACCCTGTACACTTTGAGCAAGTATGACTTTGAGCAAGATTGCCATGTGACCCCTAAGGAAGTCTCTTCCCTGAAAGTGAGAATAATCACTTTCTCCCTGAATCTGATAGTTGCTTTTAAAACGCCAAAAACTTGTAAATGAAACCAAATCTGCTGAAAACCCTTTGTAAACTAAACAAACGTATCAGGGCTAACCTACCTCACTTTCGTTGCCTCTCTTTGTGGCAGGAACCTGAATGATTAAGTTCTTGAAACTGTTTTCTTATCTACTGCTCTTCTGTGTTTCTTCCACTCGTTCCTTCCCTCCTCCACATCCTTTTCTGCTCATCCTCCACACCTTCCCTCCCCAGATTCATCTAGTATTACTAACCACGGAATCAGGCATGCGAAAATCTTTTCCAGAGTTCAAGTTCCATGTCTCTAACTTACCCTGCTCTGTTTATAACTTCTCCAGTTTTGTTCAAACCAACATTACCCTCCTAGATCCAAAACTATATAATCACGTTTTACCATCAACCTTTCCTAAAACTTCCTCCCAGGTATTGGCTTGCCTCCTCTTATGCCACCGGCAACCGGCCATGATGCCTCACTTCCTCTTCAAGGCAATGCCTTGTTAGCCTTTGTTGCACAGGCCTGCCGCCAGGCTTTCTGCTTTCAGAGTTTCCCTGCTACGGTGCTCCTGTTTCCTATGTTTTCTCCTTCAAAGCTGCTTAAATGTTTTATCAAATTCCTTCCTCTAAATTCTGATGCTTATAGCCTAATAAATGATCTCCCAAAGCTGACTCAAATATCAATGTCTCTGCAATCTGCCATCACCTTTGTTGTTTTGTTTTGTTTTGTTTTGTTTTGTTTTTTAGGGGGGTGGGGGAAGTACTGA
>RJWT010012487.1:0-22417 GCA_004365215.1 Cuniculus paca
GCACGCGCACACACACACACACACACACACACACACTGTCTTAGTTACTTTTCTCATTGCTGAGACAAAATACCCAACAAACAAAAGTTAAAGGAGGAAATGTTTATTTACCTCACAGTTGGTAGATGTTTTGGTTCAGAGTTAGCTGGTTCAGAGGCAGGGTGCCATGGCAGAGTATAAATAGTCCGTGGCAAAGTAGGATAGGCAGAAGGCAGCAGGCAAGTGACAAGAGACCAAGAACTGTCCTCTGTCCCTTATATCTTATCCAGGCTATGCATCCTTGGGGTGGGTAGCATCACACCCTTAATCCTAGTATTGCACCATGAATCAATCCCAAAACCACATCCTCGATCCAATGACCTCCAAAAAGCCCCACCTATGACTGTATGAGGCTTTTGGGAGCATCTAAATGCGAGCCATAACACATACACACACACACACATACAGACACACACACAAATGAAAAATCAAGGCAATAAAATGCTTTCAAAGACTCCCAACTCTCCCAAATCATATCAAAAGAGCATCAGTGGAAAGGAAACAAAACACTAAATAGCTGAGTTGCATGAAAAAGTTAAAGAGGAAGCAAAGAAACTTGGCGAGCTCACAGAGGCTATAACCCAAAAGATAGTGAAACTAGCAAACAAATTGACCTATGTGGCTATAGAAGCAACAAAACATTAAAAGAGCTGACCAAAACTATTCAAAGCAAGAATAACAAATTTACCAAAGAAATAGACTCCATGGTACTAAACAGAAGTCCCTGAGATAAAGAATTGTATTGAATACATGAACAGCAAAAATGACCAGTGTAGGGCTGGGGATCTAGCTCAGCGGTCTAAGCGCCTGCCCGGCAAGTGCAAGGTCATGAGTTCAATCCCCGGTGCCGCAAAAAAAAAAAAAAAAAAAAAATGACCAGTGTGAGGAGAAACCCTCACATCTGAAGGGCAGAATGGAAACCCATGATGATATACTCAGAAATATCTCAAAAATAACAAGAGATCAAGGAAAATTCATCCAATAGCTACTAGATGATGCTAAGAAGACTAACCTAGGCTAACTGAAGTTGGAGAGAAACTAAAAAACAGCACACGTGGAGTAAAATATCTGTTTACAAAAATCATAGCAGAAACTTCCAAAGTATGTGGAATAACTCAGTATGCAGAAAAGTGAGACTTATAGAATGACAAAGTTATGATGAAAACGCAAGCTTCCCACGACACATAACAGTCAAAATCCCAAAAATCCAACAAAAGGAGAGAATCTTAAAGGCTGACAGAGAAAACAAGAAAAATCATTTTAAAGATAAACTCATTAGGACTTCAACAGAATATTCAACAAAAATTTTAAAGGCTAGGAGATCTTGAAGTGTCTCAAGCCCTTAGAGAAAACAACTTTAAACCCAGGCAAATGTATCATGCAAAAATATCACTCAAAATTAATGGAGAAATAAAGATATTCATGATAAAGAACATCTTAGGAAATTCATGAACACCAAACCAGGCCTTCGAAAAATACTCAAGAATATCCTAGATGAGACAATGAAGCCAACCAAGCCAAAAACTCTAGTAGAATAAATATATCAAGCAGGGTGAGTAGTTAAACAAAAAGTTAAGGCACCAACAGAAAGCAACACAATGACAGAAATAAGTGAATACTTTTCAATAGACTCCTTTTTTTGAGACAGAGTCTTGTTATGCAGTTCAACTGGCCTTGAACTCACTCAGGCCGGTGTGGAAGTTACAGTGATCCTCCTGAGTGCTGGATTACAAAGTATGAGCTGCCACACCCAGCAAACTAAATGTAAATGGCCTCAACTCCCCAGTTAAAAGACTCAGATTGTGTGTTTATGATAATTGAATTGATAAACACTTATAAAATAAATAAGTTGGGAACCTCAATACCCATTACATCTGTATATCAGTTTTGGAAGTATAGTTTTTGGACTATAATAGTTCTACCTGTCCAGGAACAGAGGATATCTTTCACTCTCTGATGTTCTCTTAAATTTCAAATTTAATGCAATCCCAATCAAAACACCAACAGTATTCCTCACAGAACTAGAGAAAACAACTATAAAATGTGTACAGAACCAGAAGAGACCTGGAATATCAAAGCAATCCTGGATAACAGGAGCAAAGCAGGAGGCATCACAATCCCAGATTTGAAGTTATAGTACAAAGCTATAGTGATAAAAACAGTATGGTACTAACACAAAAATAGGCATGTTCATCAATGGAACAGAATTAATAATTCACAAATAACCCCAGGCATGTTCAACCATCTGATTTTTGACAAAAGAGTCAAAAAGATATGCTGGAGGAAAGATAGCGCCTTTAACAAATGGTGCTAGGAAACAGGTTATACACATGCAAAAGGCTGAATCTATATCCATATTTCTTAACATGTAGTAAAATAAAATAAAAATGGATCAAAGACCTCAATAGTAAACAAAAACCCTGAATATGCTGTAAGAAAAAATAGGTAAAATTCTTGAAGACACAGGCATAGGCAAGGGCTTTCTGAACAGAACCCCAATTGCACAATAACTAATAACAAGAATCAGCAAATGGAATCATATCAAATAAAAAACTACTGCACAGCAAAGGAAACACCAACAGAGTGAATATACAACCTACAGAGTGGGAAAACAGTTTGCCAGTTATTCCTTAGAGGACAAATATCTAGACTATATAAAGAACTCAAAAATTTAGATTCTCCCAAAATAAAAGAACCAATCAAAAATGAGCAACTAAAATGAAAAGACGCTCCTTAAAAGTGTAAATGACCAACAAAATTATGAAAGGTTCAACATCTTTGGCTACTTGAGAAGCACAAGTTAAAAGAACACTGATATTCATCTTCCTCTAGAAAGAATGGCTATCATCAAGAAATCAAGAGGGCTGGCATGGTGGCACACACCTGTAATCCCAGCCCTAGGGAGGCTGAGGCTATGCACTGCAATTTCTAGGCCAATCTGGGCTACATAGTGAGTTTAAGGTCAGCCTAAACTGCATAGTAAAACTCTATATCAAACAAACAAATGAACAAATAAAGTCAAATAATAACAAATGCTGGTGAGACTACAAGGGTAAAGGAACATCTCCTCATTGTTGGTGGGAGTATAAACTAGTACAATCACTGTGTAAATCAGTATGGAGAATAAGACAAAGAAAAGGGAATAGAAAAGAATGAAAATGTGTTACATGCATGTACCAACTCCCCATAATAAATGCAGTCATTATGCACTGAAAACATATACAAATAAAAACTAAAATGTTTTAAAAAGAGAAAAACAAATGGAATACAATGGCACAGTCTATAATCCTAGCTACTGAGGTGACTGAGGCAAGAGAATAATAAGTTTGAGGCCAGCCTCAGTGAGACCCTGTCTCAAAATTGGAAAATAAAAAGGGCTGAGATGTAGCTCAGTGATAGCACAGCCTTTTTCCATCCCTAGTCCACAGAAAGAAAAAATTAACATTGTTGACTAAAATTAGTCAGTGACAGGGAGTGAGGAGTTTATAAAGGAAAAGGAATACATTTCCTTTATTGTTCATATTAGAAAATAGGGACTCTATAAATAAATGGAGCATTAAGTATATTAAACAAGGTTATAGTAATAAATGTAAATAATACTGCAAAAATATAAACCATTGCCAGGGAGATAGCTCAGTGGCACAGCACCTGTCTGGCAAGCCCAAGGTTGTAAGTTCGATTTCTGGTGCTAAAAATATAAACCATCATAAAGTGGGACACATACACACATTCTAGTGATAGGATTTGAAAATTTCCATGTTGTAACCCCATATAACTATTCGTCTCCATGTTGAATATTTTCGAGAAACTCTAAATGCAGAGATCAAGTTGGCAAATGAGCATACTGAGGAATCAGTGTGCTTTACATGTGAAGTCACTGAATTACAGAGACATGAAGAATCTTGCCCAAGGTCGCACAGTTGGAGGTGGCAGAGACAGATCTGAAACTAAGAAACGCAACCCAGAGCAAATTCCTTTCCCCACACACAGTCCTTCTGCGCAGTGCTTCCAGAAGTTGTGCAGAGCAGCCACACAGCCTTAAACGGTGTGCAGGCGGGTACCTTCACCACTGAGCAGTACGGCCTTTCACAAACAAACACACGAACGGATAAACCTATGAGAAATGTATGGTGGGTTCTTGCTCATTCCACCCTGAGTGAATGGGTGTCCTAAATCCTGCCTTTTTCTCAAGAAGGCTGACTCCACATCCATGCATGCCAAGACTGCACTGGAGTTCCAGCAGCCTCTTGGCTAACTGCCATACTCTTTGGGAACAAATCAATTGGCAAAATTGTCTGATAGGAAATGGAGTGATTTTTGGCCTGATTCCTTTTGGTTACTCTGGCTTCCTGCAACTGAGAGGGATAGCAGTCAGCTTCTTGTCAGAAACTCTGGCCTGAAATCAAAGAAAAAGGCCCCAACACCATGGAATGTGAGAGAATCCAGAGGCTCGCCCACCCAAAATTACTTATTTCCTTGGACTGCTTCAGCAAATGAAACACCTGCCATTTGCTTCTCTTAAAATGTGAATGTATCAGCTGAGGGTAAAAAGCACACGGGTGACTCTTGATAACACTCTTCACATGCGCACAGATTCCTTCAACAATGAGTTAAGAGAAAGTAGGACAGTAGGACCAAGAGAACTGGGGTGCAGATGGGTATGTTGAGAGGAGAGAGGTTTCACGAAAAGGTCGAAGTGTAAAGCTATTTTTTGAAAGGAATCTTTCTCTGTTCGGTGCCATTTTGGAGAAAGGTGAGGCTGAGGAAGATGGAGCCTTGCAGCATGAGCACACGGAGTGATCAGAAGAGAACCCCAGGTGTCTACCTCCTCCCTGAGAGACCTGTGGGAACTGTGAGAAGCAACTATGGGAAGTTGTGATGCGTGTATTTTGACTGTAAGAAGTTATGATAAACTATTATTGCTTCCCCCCCCCCCACCAAACACACCCACACTCTTTCCTTTGGATCCTTTGGAGAAGTACTAGTGAGGCTGTCAATCATAGTATCTGATGCCTTTTCTCAGTGATCCAAGCTAACCAATTAGATTTTTCCATGAGACACATGGACATTGAGAGATAGAGAAAGACCTGCTTCTAAAAATTAGTTAACAAATAAAGACAATTATCTAACACAGTCAAACAAGTGGGGAGAGATTTTGTTCTCACAATATTGCATTTACTTAAAGATATTACCAATAATGTAGCTTCTTTTTACCTTTTCATATTCTACCTCTCATATACTAGGGTATTACCTTTGACTTGTCACAGATGGTTACAAAAACTCCAGATATCCACAGACCATGCAGGACCCAGGAAGAGAAAAAAAAAAGTCAGATAGCAACTCCTGAGAATTAGCCATGCTGGGACTGGGAGGAGCCGATCAAGGATCCAACTAGCCAGCCTTTCTGGTAAGCAGCGCAGACCATGTGGGACCCAGGAAGAGGAAAAAGTCAGTGCCTCCTGTAAGCCTACAGGCATGCAGGCTGAAAATCATCAAACTCTCTCACCCCATAAGCCACCAGCTGGTTTGGAGGTCAGCCTGAGCTGATAGCAATTGAGGTACAAAAAGCACCTGAAGGATTGTATTGTTAGGTTGAATTTGCAAGCATGGGGTTGACAGTCTGAGCATGTACAGGAAGGATAATGGTATGCAATATGGTAAATATGGAGTTTTTTTTTCTGTCTTGTTTTTAAAGTCTAATAATGTTCTCACTGTTTTGTTTTATTCTTATTAATTTTTTTTCTTTACTCAATATTCTGTTTTGACTGGTTTTATTCTGTTTTGTTTTGGTCTGATTTTGCTATAACTGATGGAATGGAAAACTACCGTGAAGATAACAAGATACACTATAGTAGCCATTGTTGTTTTCCTATTATCCTGCTTTGATATTCTGTACCAATTTCACTGCTGTGTTTTGATTGGATTTGTTCTATTTTGTTTTGTTGGGTTTTACTATCTTGAAAATAAAAAAAAAACCTCCAGATATCATCACAACACTCACCACTTACAATTTGTTCATCTGAGTTACATTATGGCACAATTGTAGCTGCAGGAGAAGCTAAGAAAGAAAGTTGTAGAGAAAGAAGAATGAATTGTACGGAAAAAAAAAAAACCCTGGTCCATTTCCACTTTGATGTCTTCTACTCTGTATAATTCCATGGGCTTGGTCAATGTGGGAAGGAGAAAATACAGATCATTCCATTTAACTCTTTGCTATAGTGTTGGTGAAACACAGCATGATAAAACAAATGAACACAGACCAAGAGAATGACATTTGGCTCAAGAAGAACTTGGAGGAAGATATTGGCCTATTCAAGTACTTTTATAGTTATTTCTTGTTGCTGGAACAAAAATACCCAACATTATATAAGTTAAAGAAGGAAAAATTTATTTTAGCTCATACCTTGTAGAAATTTCAGTCCATAGTAAGCTAGTTCCAAGGCAGGGTAGTATGACAGAGAAGAGAAACAGTTCATGGCATGGTAGGCAGGAAGCAACAGCATTCTTTCTGCTTTCCTTGTTTATTACTTCCAGGTTACAAGCCTACTTGTTGTTGCACCAAATGTGGGTCTTCTGTCTTCAGTAAATCCATTCAGTCACACCCAGGCTATTCTAATCCAATCAATGGACTAATCCAGTATCAAATAATCATGACCCAGTCACTCCCAAAGCCCCATCTATGACTCCACGAGGCTTTGGAGGGGCATCCAGATAAAAACCATAACATCCACCCATGGCCTCCAGAAGGCTCATGTACATTCCTTTATGCAAGATGCATTTAATCCACCTCTAAGTATTGCTGAAGTCGTAATAGTTTCAGCATTGCCAAAAAGTCCAAGTCTAAATTCTCCTCTGAGATCTAAGGCAAACTCTTAGCTGTAAACCCCTGTAAAAATGAAGAGAAATTACAATGAAATTACAATGAAGAGAAACATACAATGGCACAAGATAAACATTTCCATTCCAAAAAGTATAAATAGTGGGACAGAAGGGAATGGGGTCAAAGCAAGTCCAAAATTCAGCAGGACAAACATTAAATTCCATGGTTCCATGTCCAGTATCTGGACAATCAGTGGCAAGATGTGGACTCCAAAGAGCTTGTGCACCCTGCCTGCATAGCACTGTTGGTGGTTGTAGCTCTCATGGCTTCCATCTTTGACCAGCTTTGTTCACTCCTTGTGGTTTTTCTCAGACAATTCACATCCCTGGCTTCTCCGCCCTTCTATGTTTTCCATTGCTATTTTGGCTTCACACTCACAACTTCACATACTTCCTTCTCAGGGACACAGAATCTGGCCTCCCAGGCCTTCTACTGAAATCTGGGTGGAAGCCTTCCTGATCCCACAACTCTTGCATTCTCCATGCACTTAAAACCAGCACCACGTGGGTGACACCAAGGTCCACCACTGAGGCTTTCTTCTCTCTTGGCTGTAGGGGTCAAGTGCCTGGATTGCTGAGCACTATGAATTCATTCCTGAGAAAAACATTCCCTAGGCCACCACCATTCTGGAACATGGTGCTCTAGTAGTCTCTTTTCAAGGCAAAGTGTTTCAATTTTGCAATTTTGAGGCTGCAAAGGGTAGAGTCCTGCTAGTTCTTGTCATATCTTCAGGCCATCTTTTCTATTGTCTAGTTCCAAAGTACTTGACTTTCTAATCTTTTCTTTCTTTTTTTTTTTTTTTTTTTTTTTTTTTTTTTTTTTTTTTTTTTTTTTTTTTTTTTGCGGCACCAGGGATTGAACTCACGACCTTGCACTTGCCAGGCAGGCGCTTAGACCGCTGAGCTAGATTCCCAGCTCTAATCTTTTCAGTAAACAAAAAAACAATGCTAATCCTTCAATAAACAAAAAGATGCTAGTCTCTTCAGTAAACAGGTTCTCCTCTGCTCCATTTGCAGAGTTCCCTTTCTAGTCAACTCAGAACTTTTTAAATCATTCTCCATGTGCTCTTGATTCTCAAGGTACAGCTGAGAATCAAAAGCCTCAAACAGTAACCATGCCACAATTTCAACATTAATCCACCTTGAAATTTCTTCTCCCAGATTAATTTAGTCTGCTGCCCTTAATCTGAGTCTCACAAGTCTCTGAACATGAGCAAAATGTAAACAAATTTTCTGCTGAGCCATAGCACACATGGCCTGGAGTCCTTATTTCCAACTGAAGTCCCTTGAATCTGATCTTTTCTGGCTAAATTTCTGTAAGCATTCTGGTCTTCTAAGCTCTGACCAGAACCTCCCATCAAGCTTAGGGGGATGCTTTTTCAACTGGTATCTCCAAAACTTTCCAAACTCCTCCCATAACCAGTTCCAAAGGATTCTGAACCAAGTGGTCAGGTAACATCACAGTGATGGCCCCACTTCCGATACCAAAATCTATCTTAGGTACTTTCTCTTTGCTGAGACAAAAAAATACCTGACATCCACAAGGAGGGTTTATTTGGATTCTGTTTATAGAGGTTTCAGTCCACAGTCTGCTGGTTCCAAGACAGGACAGCATGGCAGAGGGCCATGACAGAAGAAGAAATATTCTATGATATAGCAGAAAGGAAACAGCAACTTTCCTTCTTTTCATTCTATCCAGGCTATAAAACAATTGTTGCCACTCACACCCAGGGTGGGTGTTCTGTCTTCAGTAAATTCATTCAGCCAAACCCATAATTATGCTAAATCAATTAGTATATTAATCCAATATCTCATGCCCACAACTCAGTATCATACACTTATGATCCAGTCACTCCCAAAAACACAACCTATGAGTGTGTAAGGCTTTGGAGGGACATCTTGAGACAGCCATAACAAACACTTTGCCTGCTTTAAGTGTCTTTGGCTGTATTTTGCCCATTTCAATTGTCTTGGTTACTTTTCTCTCATTGCTGGGACAAAACACCTGATACCCAAAGTGAAGCAAGGAAAGGTTTATTTAGCCTACAGTTTCTGGAGGTTTCAGTTCATAATCAACTGGCTCCAAGGCAGGGTGGCATGGCACTGGGGCAACACTTCAAGGCAGCAGCCAGAGCAAAAAGGAAAACAAGCTTCTTCTCCTCCCTTGTATTGTACACAGGCCACGGCACCCTACTCCAGGGTGGTTGTAGCACTCACAAAATCTCCTTGCCCTCCTTTGCACAGGATGAGGATATTTACAAAGTAAGAACCCTAGCTCCCTGCTGAGTCTTTCAGTTAAACTTCTCAAATTGACACAATGTATCAACCATAACATCAATCAATAATCATAGTCTGTGGCTCTTGATCTATGACTGAAAAGGAAGAGAGTAAAAGGCATAGTATATACACTCACAGAGCCCACATATTGCTTGATCAAAAACAATAAAAAGCAACTGTCAGTCTTCTGAATTGTACATGCAGTAGGAATTGAGGAATGGGGCAGACGTTGTGGGCACTGAAGTGACAGGAAGGCTTCTTAGGGAATAAGACTTGAATTTGTTCCAAGAGATGAATTGGTTTCTAGGTGTGTCCAACTTTTTGGTATGTCTGGGAAGCACTGAATAAAAAACAATTGCCTTGGAACACATACAAAATATGCAACATAGCTAATGTATATAAGTAACAATGCTTCCTTTACTTTTTTGTATTTTGTTACATTTTTTAAAGAAGGGAAGCAGTCTGTGCTGCGGACTAGACACACCGGCAACTCATGGAGAGGTGTAGAACTAAACAGCATTGCAACAGGCACAGAGGCAGAAGTAAGATCAGCGTGGTCAGTGCTCATTGTGGAGGCTGACTGAGGAATTCCCTTGAGAAGAAGGAAGCCAGACCAGGGAGTAGGTTGAGGGCCAGGGAGGATCTTGGAAAGTACTGGAGAGCTGAATGGGCCCTGAATTTAAGGAGTTTGGCCACCCCTCCTCATGCAGGCTCCAGGACAGTGGCTTGGCTGTGGTCCAGCTAAGGTTTCCAGGGAAAATTAGAGACAAGGAAGATCAAGGGCCATCAGCCGTGGAATCAGAGGCCTGTGTTTTAAAAGGGCTGGAGAGGAAGAGTCTGAGAAAAAAAAGAAAACAGGCATGCTGGAAAAGCATAAATTAGGGCAGAAGCAGTAGAACTCAAAGATTAATCCCAAACATGACGCACAAAGTCCAGGAGGACTGGCTCAAGGCTTTTCTGACCAAGAGTTCAGAATTTCCCCTTGTGTAGGCAGAGGACATACATAGTTGCTCTGCATCTATGAAACCTCACACTGACACCAAGGGAATGGGTAGGAAATGGGTTGGCAACGTCACTTATGGCTTGGGAAATCCTTATGAGAGAGTGCCTGTGCCTCTGTTCCCTGCGCGCCTTCCTTCCCCTATTCCTTGTTTCTCTTTCTTTCTTTCTTTCTTTCTTACCTTCCTGTACCCCCCTTCCTCTTCTAATGTTCTGGCTTCTGAGAGGAAAGGAGAGGGAAAGGGAAAAGGGAAGATGGAGGGGGTTGGGGGGAAAGAGGGAGACAGAGAGAGAGAGAGAGAGAGCATTGGTTCTGCTTATAGAAGTCATCTGGCCTATGTAGGCTGAATTTTTTAAGCCCCTGCAAGACAATGTGAATTTTCCTGGAGAAGCCCCTAAACTACCAACTGTTGGCCACAAAGGGCAGTATGTCAAAAATTCAAGTAGAATCACACCCTTGAAGTTTCTTTCCAGTGAAAGATGTGACCTGCGTCTGAATGTGACCAATGGAGAATGTGACCAGTGTCAAAAGTACTGCTGTCTCATTACATACACATGTGCAATACATTCACACACATTGGACACATATGTACATGTTCACACACATCACTGTAGTCACATACACACACAATTACACTTTCTTATTTTCTATTTTATTCAAATTTTTATTAGTTACAAACATGGCATCCTTTAGATACCATGGAGACAATATTTTAAAGGAATATTCTCAATCCCTTGATGTAATGAGTGGTAACAGTGTGGGGCAAATCCTTCTGTATCTTTCTCTGCAGTGATGCAAACATATATAAAATTCTGCAAAGATTTTTAGAACTAAAAGTAGGATTATTGCTAAACTTGCTATTCCACAGCTCACTTTTAAATTTAGTACTATATGCTGGGCATTCCTTCAATTCAATGTATATAGATTTTTCTCTTTATAATGACTGCCCACACCAATACTTAACCCACAACTACTTATGCTGACACAGACATGTGTATGTAGGTATACACAACATCCCACCCTATCCTATACAATTATATTCCCAGGCCATCCTGGAGCTGTCTCACCCATGTCTCCAGCCTGCCAAACTTGAAGTACTGATGAGTGGTTTCCCCTTCACAAACACCTTCCAAGCCTCACTGAGTGACCTCTCCTGAGTAGTGAAATGTAGTTCACTTGTCCAGGGCTGTGCTTTTAAGAGGATGCCTGTATGATCTTCCCAGCCCCCATTTAGATTTCCAGGGATAGAAACTATAGCTTTGGACCATGGACCAACTTCAGCACCAAGCAAATACATATGGAAGCTGCCATGGTGATGGAAGAGAGGCAGGAAATTGGTAGCTATGCAAGAAACAAGTGGTGTCCTGGAGCAGCAGCATACCCCAGAGTCTAGGGATCACAAGTGGGGGCTCACACTAAATCCTGACATTAATTCACTGTGTGACCTCAGGCAAACCTTTATCCTCTAGGCTTCATTTCCTCTTCCATAAAATGAGGGTGTTCGCATTAATATCATTAATGTTCTTAGAACCTTTCCAGCACAAATATTGCCTTGGATCAGTGTTACAGTTTTGGTCTAGATGTCCCCCCAAAGCCTCATGCAGTCATAGGGGCAGGCTTCTAGAGCTTGTGATTGATCCATGGTCCAATGCTGGAATTATGGGTAGAAGTGCTACACCCGCCCTGGGGTGGGTAGCCTGCATACAATATAAGGGAAGGAAAGAAACTTTCTTTCTTGCTCTTCCCTTTTTGCTCTTGTTGCTTTTGCTGTTTTCTACCATCATGATCAGTTGCCCTCTGCAATGAACCACCCTGACTTGGACCTAGCAGATTATGAACTGAAACCTCCACACACTGTGAGCTAAATAAACCTTTCCTTTCCTAATTTTGGGTGTCAGGTATTTTGTCTCAGCAACAAGAGAAAAGTAACCAACACAGTCAGTGTTTTCTTCCTGTGTTGAGTTTCCTTTCACTAATCCTCTCCTGGGACTTGATTCCCTACTCCCTCAGGAGGCTAAGGGTAACTGGGAAGGAATTGGTAAGACCAAGGTAGAGCCTGCACTAGACCAGAAAAGCAGGCAGAGAGATCATCTCTGGAAGCAAAGGGTTTTCTAGGCCTGGCAAAGACTCACCTCCTTCTTCTAAGGCAAGAAGTATTCTCTCGGTGGTTTGGAACCATGCTGCACAGTAATTATACCTGAGGACATTACCCACTTTCATTTTAAATTGAAAAAGAAAATGAAAGGATAATAGTTCAGCAAGCTTTTAGCACTTTCTACTCTGCTAAGTGAGTACATGTCAGGTCTTTGTTCCCTGTTGACCTGGCCCCTTAAGACTAGTACCTATGATTTACTCTTTTCTACATCTTCAGTATATGGACAATACTTATTGTGACAGACTAAATTGTCAACTTGACTAGATTGAAAGTTACCTAGATGATTAGTAAAGCAAACTTCTGGGTGTGCCTGAATGAGTCATGGAGGCCTGGCTTTGGGTACTGACCTCTTCTTCTAGAAAGCTGCTCCCCTGTCTGCTTCCTAGCTACCATGAAGTGGGTAGTTGTGCTATGCCATGCCCTTTAACCATGATACTCTTACCTTGGAGCTAACCAATCATGAACAGAGTTCTTTAAAACTCTGAGCCAAATTAAACCTCTCAGCCTTTAAGTTGCGGATGTTAGTAATGTGTCCCATTAATGAAAAGCTGACTAATACAGAAAATTGGCACCAGAGAGACAGGATCATTGTTGTGACTATACCAGCCTATGTGATTCAGAAACCTTTGGAACTTGTTTGCTGGAGGAGTTTGGAAAGGTCTATAAACTCAGGTTACAGAAGCTCCTGAATGCTATTTCAGAGCCTGATAGGCAATTCTGGTTGGAGATCAGAAGATCAGAATGTAACACCAATGGAAACAATATATACCATGGTCATTGCTGGGATTCACACTGCTAATCCCAGCACTAGACAATGAACCCATCACAAATGCTAGATTCATCCACCTCCATGACCTCATGAGCCTTAGTGGGGCCACCTAGACACAAACCATAACATTCCACCCCTGGCCCCCCAAAGACTCATGTACATCCCTTATACAAAAGACATTTAGTCCATCTCCAAGAGTTGCCAAAGTCCTAACGGTTTCAGCATTGCTGAAAAGTCCAAGTCACAAGTCTCTTCCGAGATCTCAGGCAAACTCTTGGCTGCAAGCCCCTGTACAAATGAAAACAAAGTCAAACACTTCCAACATTCAATGGCACAAGACATACATTACCATTCCAAAGGGTACTACAAACAGAGGGGTACAAAAGAATGGGACCAAAAGAAGTCCAAAATCCAGTAAGTCCTGGAGTTCCACGCTCAGCATCTGAAGCAATATGGTTGCAACCTCCCAAAAGGCTTCAGTGACTCCACCCCCACAGCACTTCCAGGGGTTTTAGCTCTCAGGGCTTCTCTCTTAGGCCCACTCTGCTCAATTCTTGCAGCTTTCCTTAGATGATCCACACTCCTGGCTTTTTCAAACTTCTGGGTTCTTCACTGCACCTTTGGCTTTACAATCACAGCTTCATACACTGCCCTCTCAGGGGCACACTGCCTGGCCTCCCAGGTCTTCTGAAATCGGGGTGGAAGCCTTTTTAACCTCAGAATGCATGCATTCTCCATGCACCTAAAACCAGCACCACATGGGTGAAAATGAGGTCTGCAGCCAACTGGAGCAGTAGCCAGGTTTTCCACTCTCTTGGTTGGAGGGGTCGAATGCCTAGATTGCTGGGCATTCTGAGCCTGATTGTTGGGAACAGATTTCCTATGTCACCACCATTCTGGAACCTGGTGTGGTTGCTGCCATCTTGGAACCTCCTGTGGCCTTCGCCGCCATTCTGGAACATGGCACTTTGCAGCTTTCTCTCCCGAGCAAAGTTTTTCACTTTTGCAGTTTTGAGGCTGCAAAGGGTGGAGTTCCACTGCTTCCCAGGATGCCCCCATCTTTTTTATTTCTCTGTTCTTTCTTGGCAATCAAGGTCTCAGCTCTATCTTTATAGTTCACAGTTTTCCAGCCAAACTCACATTTTAAATCATCCTGCTGGGCTCTTTGCTCCTGAGTTGCAACATAAATCTGGCAAAAAGGCCCCAGTAATAGCCATGCCACCGCCTCAACATGTGACTGCCTTGAAATTTCTTTTGCCAGATTAATCAGTCTGATGACCTTAATCTCAGTCTCAGGCAAAGTCTCTAGACACAAGAAGAATTCAAACAAACTTTCTGCCAAGCCATAACACACATCATGTGAAGTCCAACAACCAGCGCGGTCTTTCTTCCCAGCAGAAAACTCCTGAGCCTAGTCTTTACCGGCAGGCTTTCTATCAGCTTTCTGGTCTCCTGAGCTCTGACCAGAATCTCCCCTACAGAACAGCCTAAGCTGGTCCAGGGCTATTCTGTCAGGCAAGATCTTCAACCCGTTCCAAATTCTTCCCAAAAGTCATTCCCAAAGGCTCTTGAAACACATGGTCAGGTACAGTCACAACAACAACAACACTCCACTGGTATCAAATTCTGTCTTGGTTACTTTTCATTCATTGTTGAGACAAAATTCCTGACACCCAAAATTTGGAAAGGAAAAGTTTATTTCTTACACTTCTTGGAGGTTTCAGTCCATACTCAGCTGGCTCCAAGGCAGGGTGGCGTGACTGAAGAGCAGTCATTCATTGCAGCCCACAAACAGCAAGAGTGAACAGGTCAAAAGAGAGGAGGGGAAAACACACCTTCTTCCCTCCCTTAAGTAGTATGCTGGTTCCACCCCTGGGCAGGTGCAATACTCACACTGCTAATCCCAGTACTAGACAATGAACCAATCACAAATGCTAGATTCAGCCACTTCCATGACTGCATGAGGCTTTGGGGAGCCACCTTGACACAAACCATGCCACTGACTGAAATTTCCTGAGCCTGGACTTTACTGTCAACTTTGCTATCAACATTCTGATCTTCTGACCACTGAGCAGTATCACACATCAAGCATACTCTAAACAGTCACATCCCCAAATCTTTCCAGACTTCTGCAAGCCATTTTCAAGGGATTCAGAAGTACATGGTCAGATATAGTCACAGCAACAACTCCACTCTCAGCACTAATTTTCTGTATTAACCACTTTTCCATCACTGGGACAAAATATCTGATATCCACAACTTAAAGAAAGAGAGGTTTACTTTGGATCACAATTTCAGTGGATGCAGTACATGGTTAGCAGGACTTGGAGGTTTAGTAAAACAACTCAGAGTGCATCTGGGTAGGTCATGGAAGAATGGCTTTGGATACAGCCTCCATGCTGAAGGGCATGGTGGAGGAAAGCTACTGGCACCATGGTAGCCAAGAAGCAGACGGAGAAGGGAGAAGCTGAAGAAGGAGATATACACTTTCAGGCCATGCCCTCAATGACCTGACTCTTCCTACTAAGGCCCACCTTCAAATGTGAGACCCGGGGACATTTTAGATCTAAACCATACCATGGAGATAGAGGACTTCATGTTTGTCCTTCTGGCTTCTAGTGTTGCTTTGGCCTGCCTCTTTTCTATACCTCCTATTCCTCCTCTTAGGAATGGAAATTTTTATCCTACTATTGTATGTTGAGTGTGTGTAACTTGCCTTTTGAATTTTGAAGGGTTTATAGCTAACAGTTCACCTTGAGTCTCACAGAAGATGTTGGACTACTACTTTTGAGCAATGTTGGAATTGGTGAGACTTTAAGGAGGGCATTAATGCACTTTTAGTTTTATGTGACATAGTTTGTATAGTATTAGGGAGAATTGTGACCTTGTGTTTATTTGGAGATTATGGTTTAAGGAGATATGTTTGGGCAATAAGTTGACAAGGGATGGCACTTAAATTGAATTGTCAAGTTGATTTGTTGGAGATTCACCTAGAGGACTAGTGAAAAACACTTCTGGGTGTGTCTGGGTGGGTCATGGAGGTATGACTTTGGGTATTATATCTAGTCCCTGGCCCCTGGCCCTTGACTCCTTCCTCTTGGGTGTTGCTCCCCTGCTCTGGTTCCTGACTGCCATTAAGTGAGCAGCTTTGTTCCACCATGCATTTCCGACATGATGTTCCTACCTTGGATCAAGCCAACCATGAGCCGAATTGTCTGACTTCATGAATTATACTAAACTTCTTCTTTAAGATGCAGGTGTGTCTCAACAATGAAAAACTAATACACTTATTTGCTAAGTTCAATAAATATTTCTATGTCTCTGCTCTGGTTGGTTATGAATGTGATATGCTTGTATTGTTTTTAAATCCCAAGAATAGAAAAATGGTTAAATTTAGTAAGTACAAAACTTTCCAAATTTTTATTGTACCTCCCTTTCCATAAACAATCATTATGAAGAGTTTGGCAACATTTTTCTATATTAGCATTTCTCAACCTCACACTATTGACATTTTGGGCCAGATAGGTCTGTTTTATAGGATGGTTGGCAGTCTACATAGTCTCTAACCACCCCCAATAGCATTCCCCCAGTTGTGACAACTGAAACTATCTTCATACATTGCCAAGTGACTCCACGGGTCAAAAACCATACACATCCTTACTCCTTTCTACTCTGCATCTCCCACCCCTGTTGAGAACCACTGTTCTATATATTCATATGGAGTGAGAGTGAAGTTGATAAAACATGTAAGTAGGAGAGAAGCCAGATGTGGTGGTGCACACCTGTAATCATAGCTACTGTGGAGCCTGAGGCAGGAGGATTCCACATTTGAGGCCAAGTTTGGGTAACTCAGCAAGACCTTGCCTCAAAATAAAATGAAAAAGATTGGAGTGCGGCTGAGTAGCAGAACACTTGCCTAGCAAGTACAAGGTCTTGGGCTCAATCCCCATGCAAGAGAAAGACAGACAGAGAGAGAGAGACAAGGACAGAGAGACAGAGAAAGAGACAGAGAGAGATTATGAGATAAATACAAAGCTCAACAAGTACATATAATTGGTTGAATTTAAGTTAAAATTCTTACTCTCTGATTTCTAGTCTTGTGTGATCCTAGTGTACTGATCCTACTGTACTCATTCATTATTTCATTCTTCAAGTATTTATTGTATGTCCATAGTATGAAAGTAACTGCATTCAGGAATTTTTAAAAATTAATTATAACTAAATATCTACCCTGCAAATATTTTTAGCCCCCCACCCTAAATGAGGGTAGGGAATGAGAATAACTTTTCCCTAGATTTTGACTAGTTGTATCTTATTCTCCTATGAGCACATTGTTCTCATCTTTGCTCCCCTAAACTTCCATCTGCTGTATTGGGCTGCCCTATTGGCCTAGGAACACAAGGCAGAACAGAAAAGAGGAGAGAAAATGTAAATATGTTGCCTAGTGCCCTTGCCTTTCTTTGGAATAGACAGCTGGAGTAAATGCTATCCAGAAAGACTGAGGCTCTGGAGTCCTCTCAAATCCATCATACCAGCACCACAAATGCAAACCTTGAACAAGAAATCCCTCAGCATTTTGGGAGTATCTATCTAGTAGACATATTTAATGTCAATCTTGCCCAATTGTGTCTCAGCCTTAATTGTTAACCTGTGCTGGTCTGTCAGCAGGATCTATGGTCAAATTCAAATCAGGTTACCGGCACAGATTCTGGGTATCGACTGATTCAAAGATTACAGTTAAGCAAACAGCAGCATGTTAATTTTTAATTTTACTTTGTTGATTGATCAGGCTTCCTCTTTGTCCTATAACTGGTAATTACCTTGCCCTACAATGAAAGTCCACATCTCTGGCCTTCCTGGCCCTACCTGGGCTTTTCTATGCAACTCCCATATTGTTTAGCCTTGGCCATCTCAGTGAATTGAGGGACTTGTAAGTTGGGCAACCCCAGATCGGTGTGAGACCCTGACTGAACAGAATGGTATTCTTAAGAATTAAAGAAAAATGACTGTAAGAGGCCTCCACGGTACAGATGGAGTCTCATTTCTAACAAAAGAGAGATGGTGATAGGGAAAGTGTCCCTTTTCATGGCCCCTAGTTCACAATGTATCATCACATACTACATACATTAACATTCTGGAGCCAAGGCTGTTCTCAGGGGTAGCTTCACCACAGCTCAATATGAGGGCAGAAACCAGGAGCAAAGTATCCATCTCATCACACAAGAGATCTACTATTTGCTAAGTCCCTCAGCTTGCACTAACCCTCTTACATCCTGAGAGATAATTATTAGTGTCTTTACTATGTGGAGGAGGAAATGGAGGAGAAGTGACCAGCCCAAATTTGTGGTTTATTTCTTTAGGGGTCCCAGTCACTTAGTGTGGAGAGTGGTTTCAGTTTGAAAACCACATGATAAATTTAACATAGGTCAAAAAAAGCAAGAGAAACAAACTTTTCCATCTGCGATGAAGTATATTCTGCTATTTTATGCCATTTGTCTACACTGTCACTAACTGCAGAGAAAACATTCTAAAACTGTGTTTTGCAGCCTCAAGCCATTTGCCAGGGGACAGTTATGCTAAAAATAAGGTAAAATGAAATGAAATGAAAAATGTGACCAGAGCCTGAATGAAACTTGAATGTTACTCAGAGATTCACTGAGCAGAGATTCATTCAGTTGATTATTTTAAATAATTTACTCCAGAAAAGAATAGTTGAACACGCATACCTCCCAACTTCATTCACAGATGTTGGCAAGTAACTAAAAAAAGAAGAAAAACTAATGCTTAGAAATGAGCATACCAAATTGTACAAACCACACAGAATTTTAGATCTGGAAAGAGACAAAGAAATCCAGTAAGTCAGGACTTGCAACTTCTTTTCAGAGGCATTTTTTCTGAGTCCCCTTATTTTATGATCCTCAGAGATATGAGTATTAGCATGAGTGGGGAGGAAAGGTTAGGGTTTTGCTGATCTGTGACCCACTCACCCTATCTCAGTAAATTATAGATAAGATTGCAGCTTAAACAAATTGAAGCTCATCTTCTGCCTTCATAATTATTGCCTTTTTCTTCCTCTAGACAATTGGCACCTATTGCATTTGGAAGGATTATAAAAAAGTGTCTGTTGTCTTCCTATGAAAGCACTTCTAAGTGATAAGTCTGAAAGCATTTTATCTAAGACATGTGGAATAAGGATTCAGTTGTATTTCTGAAAATTATATAGCCTGGTGTATCCATCAAAAATTAATTCAATTCTACAAATGTTTATATAGAGTAAACTGCTATCTAGCCTGCTGAGTAGTTTGGTTAACACATAGATTTTCCCAATTCTTATCAAGACTAACAACAATGATAATATACAGATGTTTTAAAAACATAAATTCCTCTTCAGTGCAGGGAAAGTAAAGGAAAAAAGGTCTGAGGAGAAGTAAATACCTGCCTACAAAAAAAGAGAGGTATTTGAACTCAAAAGAGAAAGGGGCACTGAACACCAATAAAGATTTTCCCTGGTTCAGGAGTTCTGGGTAGATGAAGTTCTCCTGTTTCCAAGTGAGTATAGAATCTAGAAGAAGAAATAAATAGTACTGAATGGCTGCAGGAGTGCTGAACTTCCTGAAATGCATCCAGAAAGGGTCCAGGTTCACCAAGAGCAGGGGCTGGGAAAACTCACTGGTCAGAGTGGGAAACAAGCAGAATGTACACAAGTGGGCCAAGCAGGGCTCCAGGTTTTCAAAACACATTGCAAATTGCCTTTTTGCATATCACATACACCCTGAAAATCCTCACAGGGCAGTAAATATTTTAGCTCTGGAAAGTTCATAAGCTTCAGATGATTCACCACAAATAAAGTTTAAGAAAGAAGAACCTGGAGCATAGTCTTAGAATTTAGGTTACAGGCTAAAAAAGGAAAATGCTTAAGTTCCTTTGGTGCTAGAAGTGGGGGAGGTTGTATTAGTCAGCTTAGAATTACTACAACAAATATCTGAGATAATCAAATTATAAAGAGAAAAGATTTATTTTGGTTCATAGTTTTGAAGGTTTCAATCTACGCCAGTTGGCCCTGTTGTTTTTGGGCCTGTGGCGAAGCAGCACATCACAGCAGAAGCATGTGGCAAAGTAAAACTACTCAACTCATGGACAAGGAATAAGATGAAGGCTGGAGTTTTACTATTCTTGTCAAGGGCATGACCTCCCACTAGGCCTCAACTTTAAAAGTTCCCTCACTTCCCCATAATGTCACCCTGAGACCAAAACCTTTAACATCTGAGCCCCTCAGGGAATCTTCAAGATCTAAGCCACAGCACTGACCAATAGTGAAAGAGGTAGCCTCTTGTTTTGAGTTTCCTGGGTGATGATGTCATTGAAGAACTGATAAGGAGCTAAAATAAGAATAAGTTGTCTACGGGAGAAACCATGAGGTCTTTTGTCATAAGCCAGTTGGCAAGGATAGATCAATCACATTGTGCACTTCGTTGAACTCCCTTCTAGCAGAGGGAAGGCTGCAACCTCTCCATGTGTGGCAGAACCCACTAATGCCCTCATGATCCCAATCTGGCTGGCATCTGTGAGTGGAGAGTGATATGATGCCTGGGAGAGTTTTGAGGCAAGGCACCGCCCTGAAATCTTAGCTCCCTGAAAAGGCAATTCCCCTGCGAAGGGCACCTAGAGAAAGTAGTGGTCAAAGGCATATTGATCTCAAGTTGCCATGAAGCCCACATAATACTGGGAAGACATTTATGCCCATGGACATCATGTGGGGAGCTCCAAGCACAGATTTCCAAGGCATTCTAGGAACTGAAAGAAAAAATTCTTGGGAGTAATGAGCAGATGGTTCTATGGGCAAGACATCAAAGTATTAGGAGAATAAAGATTAAGAAATACTAATTACTGAATGTCTACTCTACATCATCTCTCCTAATTCTGACAAAATGCTATCAAGCGAATGTGACCTCTCCCTATGTGACAAACAAGATAAGAGATTCAGAAAGAAATGAACTACCTGAACATATTAGTAAATGGCAGAGTCATAAGACCAACAGCCTCATTTTCAGTAGAGCCATATTTTTCCCAATTAGGATGCAAATTGAATTTAAAAACAGAAAGAGGTTAAATAACTACAATGTCCAAGCCATAGTCCTAGGCCCTCTGGGCACATACAAATACAAACAAGCACACAGTCCCTACCTCATAGACTAATGAAAGAAGCAAAACTAGTAACTATAATGGCCAGTTAAAACAGTAATAATAGCAGTGAAAATAGTGGATATGGAGACTGAAAAAAGATGGCGGAACAGTAAGCAGCAGAGTAAACAGTCTCTCTGAGAGAAACAGTTCAGATGCGGGAATACAACATCATGGAGAGGACAAGAAGGAAGGAAGTGGGTCCCCTGGACCCAGGAAGAATCTAAAATATGAATTGAAGCCCACAAAGAGAATAAAAAGAATTTAAAGGAAGAAGAAGGTGGTGGCTGGCAGCATCTTAGCCTGGACCTGGATTCACCCTGCCAGAAGAGCTGCTGAGCCTGGAGATACATGGTCGCAGTCGCAGTCATGGTGGCAGTTGCGGTTGCGGTCGCAGCTGCAGTCGACCCCAGAGGTCTCTGCAGAGAGGCGCAGGGGTGAAGGAGAGTGGCGGATGTGGAGATCTGCGCTGGCTGGTGGCAAGTGCAGGGGACTCCATCCCCCCACAGGAGTGATTGGCCAGGTGCCATCTTGGAGTCGGGCAGGTTACACCCAGGGCCAAGACTGCTACCCACTTCTGCTTGCAGCGCCAAGTTGTGGGTAGACCCACAGAAGCTGTTTGGACCAAGGTGCACTCCCATGCACATGTCATACAACATCGTGTAGGTTCCTAAACAGCTTAGATTTGCAGGGCCTGACCAGGTCTGCTCCCATGCAAACTCTGGGTGGCTCGGTACCCAGCTCAGTGCAAAGACACGGGCACCCACCATCAGATGTACGTAGCCAGCACTGGCCAGAAAAGCCGAACAGTCTAGTTTTGGAAAAGTTGTGGCCAGTGCTGGGGTACCACCAAACCAACCCTACAAAGAATACTACAGAACATTCTAGAAAGAGTTAAAAAAGACCATGGTCTCAGGAACAATGACAGAGGGGGACCATCAAGTGGGGCCAGTCGATTGAATGGAGAGGAAAAATAGGGAGCCAATGGCAGGAAAATAGCATGGCAGAGACAATGCAGTGCAAGAGGGCCTCAATGCACCAATAGAAAGAAACACAGGCAGAGTGGATCAGAAGACAGGATCCATCAATATGCTTTATACAAGAAACACATTTAACT